>LDEV01001186.1:0-73135 GCA_001014755.1 Blastomyces silverae | reverse complement strand
GGGTGTCCAAATAAGCGATCTCTAATATTATGAATGCTGAAAAGAAACTTGGAAGAAGAATAATTGGGCTCATTAAGAGACGAGCGCGCAGAAAAAGAGCGTTGCATCAGCAGCCGTTGCTAATTAGTTAGCAGAAGATCGAGGCGGCATTAATAATAATAATAACACATCCACCACCACCGCCTGGAGGCTTGTTTAGCTAGCGTGGGCTGGGAGGGCGCTGCAGCAGAACCATCGGAAAAAGAAAAGAAAATCAAAAATAGGTTTTGAGAAGCCAAAAAAAATAAGTAAAAAAATAAAAATAAAAAGGGAAAAAGTCCAAAAGCCAAAAAGGCAAAAAAAGCAAAAACGAAAAAGGAAAAGACGCAGATGTAAGAAGTTGGTGGAAGCCTTTAGCACGAATTAGCACAATTTCGCAGCGAGTGGTGCTGCTGTTATAGGCGGGGATCAGCCTTAGTGACGAACTAAGAACGACAGACTCCGCCGCCCACTTAGCATAGGACAGCCACTCACAACTCCCAGAATGCTACCATGCAACCAGCCCACTGCATTGACACCAGTCATTTTGCCTCAGCAGAGAGACCGAGAGACTCGACGGCGTCTTCCACTGCTGCGCGCGCTCTTCGGTTCCGTTTTTTTAACATGTGCGCAATAGGAAGCACGCGGAATTTTTTTCCCCTACGCAGCATATACTATGCTGTACGCTCTAGCGCGTTTAATTATATAGGATTGATTGCAGTGTTTTCGCATCTCTCGTCCAAGCCCCACCCGCTGAGAATGCCAGACCCTGAAAACGGCCAGGGCATTCGCGGGGCAGGTCAACAGGCCGCAAATAAAAAATAAAAAATATTCAAAAAAAAGGGCTCCTTGACGGGACGCATCCCCTATCCAGGAACGAGGTAGACGGCGCTACTGCTCCCTGTGTTTCTTCGTCTGCATGTCTCCGGCTTCTACAGCACGCACGCCAGTTGAGCAAGCTGATGTGATGTGATGTTCAGAGCTCCATCAGAGAAGTCTCGGCATTGTCTCCCCCCTCCATCGCTTGGAGAAATCGTCGCGAAGGGAAGATCTTCGACGAGGTGATTTTAGGCAGATTCCGGACTCCGAGGGTGGACACGCGCTACTCGTCTTACCAGGCGAACCCAAAAAGAAAAAAAGTATCTGATTTCAGATTGCAGGGGTTCGTCTGCTTATGCTCCGTCACTATTATTATTATTGCAAGTTATCACCTTCCGTACCTCGCTACGCCCGAGCATTCCACACGGTTGTTGTGTTAATTTTCTATCAACCATTGCCTTTACACTTTGCTCATACTGTTTGAATGGTGCCAGTGTCCGCCAACAGATGCTCAAGCCGGGGCAAGATGGGGACAAGAGAGGGGGGAATGGAGAAAGAGCTGCGATGCGGCTTCAACGAGTCGTCGTCGATGGAGACTAGGTTAAACTAGTGTATGGAGACGGTGGAGAACAACGGAGAAACACTGTCGCATTTTGTCCAAGGGCTGCTCCAGAGTTAAATTGCGAGCTAAAGATAAAATAATCTAGATCTGGATCGGTTCACCAACTTTTATTAACTGTTCCTTTGCAGTGGTGATATCGTGCTCTGATAAGAGCGAGCGATACACTTGACTGTGACAGAAGAATACGCCGCGGATGGAACCGGCATTTTTATCCAATTTCTCTTGCTGAAACATTTGATAGATTCGCGAAAATTCCCAGGTTAAACTGAGCCTGCGGTTCAAGGGAAGCAAAAGCGCGTTGAGGAATGAGGGGAGAGATAATGGATCCGTGCTAACGAAGACAGAAGAAACCAAGTCACAGATGCAAGCTGCTTTGCTCGATTTTGGCTTTTGGCATGTGTTTTCCGTATGCCATAGTTCATATCTCTAAGCTCGAGATATCTGCCTTCACTAGCATATTCGTGGAAGTATCCCCAAGAACCGTAAACCTGGATCCCATTAACTCATGGGTTGACCTCGGCCCACGATCTGACCAGAAAAGATCGTGAACCCTTTCTTGACCAGGCATGGAACAACAAAAGCATTCCGCCCTTCGTAATCCCTGGATGAACGCGTGAACTTTAATCGAACTACTTCGGATTATTAGCCACATACGGGCAGGACGACCATATATTCAAATAATGGGACAGCCATATTCAAGCCTGCTAAGTGTGTGGTTATTGTGTTTCAGCTGCCGCTGTTGCTTTAGAACATCACAATAAGCACACATCGTCCGTCTTCGTCTCTGCGCAGCATACGGAGTGCATGCAATAAATATCGTTGGAGTCGAAAAAACGCTCTTGGCAAAATGGAAAGAAAAGCAAAGAAAAAGCCGTTCAGCACTCGCATCATCCCCCAACCCCTTCCATCCAACCATTCGTCTCCCTGCACGGCGGCATGGGAGGCCTGCAAGCAAGCAAGCAAGAAAGTTTCCTTTCGGTGCGGCTAGTTACAGGGGATATCCTGCTAGGCTGCTTCCCCCCCCCTAGCACATACCCGTCAATATCCACAGTACAGGTACAACGGAATTCAAAATCCGACCTTCAGGTTCCATTTAGATTTTCATAGCAGTTTAAAATAACTAGTTGACTGGACGATGCAAAGAATTTCGAAAAGAAGTAGAGAGAGAAGGAAACGGCTTTCAAAGCCCCCTTCATTCATTCACTTTCCGCATATGAAACAAGATCGCCCGCCCATATCATTTTTCGAGTCATGATATCGCCAAAGGTCGACCACACCCGCTCCCCGTACTCGTACGGAGCATGTGCTTAGAAGAGCGACTCCGTCTTGGCTGCAATTCTGATACATGGTGGGTGCCGCCGCCACAACATACGAAAAAAAAAAAAAAATTGAGGGTGTTTAATGACGCCAAACACAGTCAACGGCGACCACATGCATTTCCAAAACAAACAGAAGGTTTATCTTAACGTTGGTTTACTGGGCAGGCGCAGCCGAAGAGCCATAACAAAAAGCTAATAAAAGCTCACAAAAATGTTCGGTCAATTGTCCGTAGCTGGCTGCTAAAGGATGCTGTCAATCCAACGTCATCATGTCCCAGAATCTCTTTCTTTGAAGGACCAAAAGCTCGCTAACAAACAACTTCCGGGTGGCCAAGGACTGGTTTAAACTTGAACCTATGCAAATTGCACCCGGTGATACTTCCCGCTTTTATGCCGCCCGTCATCCAGACTCCAGAATCATCATCATTCTTGCCGTCATCTCCACGGTAAAGCGAGGACAAAGACCTGGATTCCTGAACTCTCCGTTGTTTATCAAATCGTCAACATCGGTCACCTCCCAAGACTCGCTACTGGCAAAAGTAGTTTGGACATCCATGGCCGATCATGCGAACCGTCTCACCTTAGGCGCGGAAGTACTTCCTTAGTCAACCTAGTCTCAGCTTCTCAGCCAGGAGGGGGCGCATCCACAGCGGTAGCCAATTACAAGGGCAGATGTCCAGCTCCCTGTGGAAGTCGATCCAAGCCAGGAAGCTCAGCCCTCGTTTATCGGAGAAATACATAGAACAATGGCGTGATTGCGACCTTGAGCGACAATGAGAGCGGTTTAATTTTTTATATTATTTGTTCCTTTTCGTCGAGCTACATAAGCTTTCTCTAACTCACGGGAGCTGAATAAGGTTGGCTCTCTCACCGGCGTGCGCAGGTTTTTGCTGTCCTTTGTAGAAAGAAACATTCTTGGGGTTTCTAACAAATAGCACTGACATATCACGCACAACCTCAATCCCTATGGCCTGCCCGCCCAACGAAGCGGGATCACCATATATACCCACGCACCACCCTTCCGTTCCCAAAAATAGCGACGACTTGCCCTCGCCCTAAGCGTCAGCAAGGAAAAAGAAAATCCGAACAGGAGACAAAACGGCCCCCACAAGCAATATCCACCAATCTATGCCTCATCCGGGCGTTTCCAAGCTTTGGATGTGCCCCCACGGTGCTACCGCTGACAAGTTACGCCGCGAATCTGACGACTCCTCACCTCACGAAGACCTCAGGTAGCAGTGCGTGGCGCTATTTCCCCCCCTAAATTAATCCGAAACGCGTTTGTTCAGCCAGTTCAAGCCTTGGGGTCATAACAACAATGGAACATACATATCAAACTAAAAAACTAAAGCAGCAGGCCAGAATGCTCCTCCCGAACTGGGTAAGATGAGAGATGAAGGTCAAAAAAAAAACTCGGAAAGATTCTGGGACCAGAAAAAATACACATGCTGTGGAGATGTGATGAGCGAGGCGAGGCGAGCGTCTCGGAGCAACAGCCAGGCCTGCTTTTTATCTCCGAAAATCACCCAAAGCGGACTTTTTGCTCTCTCTCCGAAGGGGAAAACCCAAACAAAGACGCGCGAAAGACGCGACGCAAAAAGAAAGCGTTAGAAAAAGAAAAGAAAGCGGGAGAATCACATACAATCATGAGCGCCTGGGCCAGGCCTTTCTTAGTCTTCGGGTTCCACGCGGGGATGGTCAAAAATACAGCGGCACATCTGCCCAGCGCGCACATTGTGGCGCACGAAAAACTCAGAACATTATTATTGAAGAGCCGAAAAAAAAATTACATGATACGAAAGCGAGGATGGAACGGTGACAAAACTTCCGTACCCGTATCAAACACAGGTTAAGTTAAGTATCCAAATATCTATTATCATCTGTTTGCCCATAATAATAATCATCAAAAGAAATAAGCCGTAAGCGAGAAAAAAAATTGGATCTCTCATCCGATCGGAGACTTCCTATATGTAGTTACAGAGTACCTAGCCCAAAGGACAACGATGGAATTAAAAATAAATAAAAAGGGGGAAAATGAATTGGGGAAACCCGAACTTCAAACAAGACAAGACCAGAGTTATCCATCGAATATCATTCTTGCTTTGCCGATCGATAGACGGAGCCGGCCGGCCCACTGCGGGCATTTGTCGTGGGGCGGATGGCTTTACAAGTGAAAATAATCGTAAGGGATTCTTCGTCCCGACTCCCCACCGCCTGGTTTTTTGTACAGCGCGGGGCCCTCCCTCCCAGGGTTTAGCTGCTCTGCCTGCTGGCCCTGCTTTCTCTGTCAAGCATTCTTTTTAAGCATAGCTTTAAGCAATTTTTACCTATGACAGGGATGGTAGTGGGTGCCGGGGGGGTAGGGGGTTAAAGTAGCGGGAATTGAAGTCAGCAACAAAAAATGATCTTTTTGATATTCAGAAGGTTAGTTACCTTTTCGCGAATAATAGTAAGTTGGCTAAAAGCAATTGAGACATTGGGAGGTATTCTACGCGGGTATGTTCCGTCGTAATTTGGAGGGGGAGGTTGAGTTGAGTTAGCTGGATGGACTTTTGAAAAAAAAACCCAAAGTCAATTGATAAGAACAGGGCAAAGAAAAAGAAGCGCGGAGTTCGGAGTAATTGAATGCTTCATGCAATGACTTTACATGACTTGGAGGGCGTTCCCGTCTCAAAATCCAAACCTTGAAGCAAAACGACGTTGGTTCGGTACGCCCGCTTCCACATGGAGATGAAATATATGTATATTTTTTAGTGGCGGATGCCCGTTCTCCTGCGTTCTTCACCCCGCAAAACAGCATTCATTTACACAGCAACATCCAACCAATCCCGAACTCAAGAACGAGAACGTGAAAAGGCGAGCTTTCTCAAAAACCAGCCAAGCGGAAAAAAAGAAGCGCGAACGAACAAACAAAAAAGAAAGTTTTTTCAGAACTCGTTTCCATTCGCCTATCATGTCAAATCATTTGGTGGTGGTCTCGTATCACGCTCTTGTTCTCCGCCCACACCGGGGACACAAATTAAGCGCTGCTTTTGCGGTACGGAAGACTGTGGTTGCAAGCAGGTTTTTGCGCTTGGGGGAACAATCTCCTGTACATCAAGAGAATTATTCGTGAATATCGTTTCTACCATGTACTCCGTATGGGTGAGGGAGGTGACGCTAAGCGCGGTCCGGTTTGACCAACATAACTAAACGGCGCTCATTATTGGAGGAGCGACTTGAGAAGCTGAAACAAGAATAAGAAAACTCAAGCTCTGCATCCTCGATTCCGGGGATAACTGCGTATCTGACATGTGAGAGCTAGCTCCCAGGCCAAAATCCCATGTCTGCTCTCGATCACCAACCAGGATTGACCAGCAGCCACCGCGTCTCTCGCGCTTCTTTTGCACAAGACCCATGCACACCCTGCAACCTCAAGTTTAGGCTCAGCAGGGAAGAGAAGCTTCTTCAGGGGATACAAGGACAAGAACAACCACACATCCATGGTGTTTCTCCAAGCTTCGTTCACGTGTCAAAAAAAGCTCACGAAGGGCCCGAAAAAAAGGCTTCTCACAGAACGCCCAGAATCCACATCTTCTTCGTCCACCACTAGAGCAAAGTTCACACATCCCGTATCGGCTAATATCTCCTTGGACGGGGATATTCCGCTTCGTGTCCTTGGCCAGCGACATACTAAACAGGTAAGGGCGCGAGAATCATCGAATTTTTTTCTTTTTTTTCTTTTTTCAGTGCCGTTAGCTCGCTGCCTTGGTTCCTCTTCCGGAAGTTATGCACGCCACAAAGCCACCATGTTGGAAGTGGATCGGGGAGAAGTTCGAATTGGCACTTTTTCGCCCAACCAACCATGGGCCATGGCGTGGACCAACCGTCATGATCTCGGAGCCTGAAACATCCGCCGATATCAAGCTCAAGAGCGAAACGCAGAGCAGAGCAGCTCTGTTGGAGGAAGGAAGTGACGTTAGTTTGTCAATTGAAACCGAGCAAAATATGCGCAGGTCCTGTACAACGAATCAACGATACTTTACTCTGTAGAGCGAGCGGGTATTTACATTACTCCGACGGAACTCAAAAACAAGGAATTTCAAGTGTTAAATCCGTCGAATCAGTTGTGGGTTTTGCCCGAAGCGCATTCCTCGCGAACACGTGCAAGCATAATGTTGGTCTTTGAGGAAGGCGGTAATAGATATCCATTCATTCCAAGGTATTTACTGATGAAGAGAGGAATGAGAAGGATAGCTGATCTACGCCGCGATATACTCCGTACCAGGGTGGTGAATTATAAGCTTTGCATAAGTCCTTGAAGCACGATTAATTACCCGCAAGGGCCCGCAACGGCTCAACAGCAAGAAATGGGCGTGTAACGCCTGTGCGAACCCATTTCTCCTCTTTTTTTTTTTTTTGAGAGTTATGATAGGTGGCTGTGGAACTGATACCTTTCTCAAACGGGAGAAACAATGGCACTGAGTAATTGTGCTCTGTCCATGCCATGACGGTGGTTGTTTTTCCGCAGATCCAGTTTCAAGGATATTTCGCCCCCACCCACCATCGCCTTGTGCTAGGGGCCACAGAGTCTGGCCGGGGTGCCTAAGGTTGGGTATCCCCCCCTGGACATTAGGGGCTCCATCCCCCGAAAATAGTGGGTAGAAGCTCAATTATCCTGTCTAAGCTGGGGGGTCTTGAGCTCCCAGATCGACCCTAAGAATCTGGAGAATCCCTCCCTTGGTATGTGCGCTGAGGAAGCACACGCTTGTACTCCCTTCTTCGTTCCCATCCCTGTGATCCGCAACATGGAAGCGCCGCATGTTCACCAAAACGGCGAAACCTGGGGCGGCACTCGGCACAGTTGGAACGGTGCAAGGAAACAAGTTACTTGGTCGGAAAATTTCCATCTCAAGTCCTTGAAACCACGAGTTTTGTCGTCTGAGACTAGCCCCTTTGTGTCAGTAGGGACAAAATCAAGTGGCATTAATCCGGAATTATGTATTTTCAAGAATCACCTCATCCGCCCATAACCAGCATTGAAAATAAAGGTCAGTCTTAAATTTACTGCCACGCTCCTCAAAATTTTCCTGAGCACCAACCCAGTTTGTCCAAGAAGGCATGAAAGAAAACGAGTTGATCATCTTACTGACCAGTAAAATCGGCACAGCCGTTTACAAGCTTGCCACTCTTACGCCCGAGAGGGAAATGATCTTGATTGATAGCCGGCAATTGTTCCCCGGCGTTGCATCGGAGTGAAACATGACGAGCGCTGAGCTCATTCTGATGATGACTTCGAAATCACTGCGAGCCAACCTTTCCCCCACCAACTTTCACGGCTCTTGAATCTTGCGTTGATTGGCTTGACCAGAGGGATCCTCGCCAAAAAACTTGTGAGTAAAATAGCCGGGGTATGGAGCCAGTCCCGCTCAAAGGGCGCTAGACATGGTTCTATATTAAGCGCTAAACTGGATCAGAATTCCAACCCTAGTGCTGATCAATGACCATGACAATTTCTCATCAAGCGACGCGCCACCTGATTCTTGTCTTTTCTTTTTTTTTCTGGATTTAGCACGCGGGAAGAAAAAGAGGGAGAAAAAGGGGGTGTGTGTTTCGAAAAACTCTAGCGTGGATGCCTCGGTGCCTGCGCTCCCTCAACAGCATGACACTGATGACAGTCTATGCGACCCACCACAGCTCTCAACTACTCAATTGTGGCGGCCTCGGGTAAAAAAACTTGCCGTTGAACCGAGAAGACAATCAATCAGATTGAAGAGATCGTCGAGAGGGCCCATTTCTAGAATCCGTGATATCAGTCAAGGATTGGCTCCTTAGTGGTTATCTTGGCAGCTAGTTCGGGAGTGTGAGGGATTTTGCAACCTCTCGTTGAGGATTGTTGCAGGTACGCGAGCCTTGTTATTGCCTTCCTAGAATAGTCTGTCGTTCGAATCGAAAGAGCCCATGAACTTTCGAAAATTGTGAATACGAACGCAAAGCGATGTTTTTTTTATGGTTCTAACTGTAAAAGGAAGGCCAGAATTATTCTTGCTCGATCTCATCTCCGAGCTGAATCAAAAACCTCGCCATTTTGCTCATGAATGAAAAGAGAGAAAAGCTGTGAACGAAACGAAGAGTCTTCTCCATTGACCTAGACCAGAGAAGGAAGAGACCAGAGAAGGAAGGCGACCGCTTCACAAGCAGGTCACAAATCCCACTGGACGCTGGGCGAATCAAACTGTGCATGGACAAGCACGCGAAATGCCGGACCAGCGCCTCCCAACAAGTACCGGATGCGCCAAGTGAGGATTTTGAAACTCGAAGCGGGCGTGGCCATAAACACGCGAGCATTGAGTTGTTATGGGCTCAGTAAGGCTGGCTCGACCACTGGTTGCCAGTGGTTGGTCTCCCCGCTTCCGTCAACATTCCAGAATCGATCCGTCATTACTCAAGGCCCATGGGTTCTTGATCCCTGACTGCGCCAAACAACAATCGCTGCCTTTGAAGGTCAGGTCCATTTTTAAAACAGTTTTAAATCAGCATGGGCCCCATCACTGAGCCTCTTCTCATCCTCTAGTTTTGGCAAAATACAAGAAAAAAGAAAAAAGAAAAAAATCTGAATAATTTGAAAAATCCTTGCCCAATCGGAGAGTTTTTTGGTGTGAAAGGCGCGGCGGTGCCAATCATGAAGATCAACGCCGGACAAGTTCTCAAACTTGGCATGAACGACGAAAAATTTGGCTTTGTTTTTTTCTTCTTCTTTTGTTTTTGATTCTTTGCAGCCGCCCACCCATAACGCACGTCTAGACCATTTTCCCGCTGATCCCCCTGTCAAGTTGTGCGGTGGAAAT
Source organism: Blastomyces silverae (assembly GCA_001014755.1). Lineage (NCBI taxonomy): Eukaryota > Fungi > Ascomycota > Eurotiomycetes > Onygenales > Ajellomycetaceae > Blastomyces > Blastomyces silverae. The sequence goes on along the minus strand of LDEV01001186.1, from coordinate 63,530 downwards.
AATGTCTTATCTTATGGGCAGGAAAACTTTTAGACCTTTGAATCCGGTTGGTTGCCTCCCAAAGCAAGTTGGGGAGTGTTCCTCCAGCTCACTGGCCTCTCCCTCATTATTGGCGCAAGAGGAGTAATTCGGACGATTTTGTATTTGAAATCACGTTTATGGAAGTGATCGGAGTAATCTGACACTCGAAAAAAAAAAAAAATAAAAAAAATAAAAAATAAAAAATAAAACTTCGCGTGTAATGATGCGAAGCAAAATACTAACCAACCATTTAACCAGCCCTCCGACCCGACCCCTCATCATTTCTCCACCTGCCTTGGTTGTTTTGAGTTTCGAATTCTTGACATATAGGGCAACAGGGATCAGGGGCCATGACTCGCATAACGAAAGATTCGTTTAGCGCTGATCATGGATGTGACGGAGTGGCGCGAGAGAAGGTCAGCACCAAGAATTATGGCTGCTTTTCACACTCGCAACAATGAAATGATGCAAGAATAATATACACCCGTCTCATATTCTCCTTCACTTACTCGCTAAGAGTTGGGCTTGGGGGCTCCAACTCTTGATATGCAGAAATGCTGGAAAATCATGGAACACGCGAAACACTTATTAACTGGCTAGATTCTAGGCAAAGAGCGAGAATACTACCGCGAAGAACATTGGCGCATTGTTGAGACTCCTCCTGGAAATATTTGCAGCTACTATCAGACAGCGTGTGTTCCACCTCAAATCTTTTTCCAAACATTGCTGAAATATAGTTACCGCAATATAGAGAAGGGCGTTGGTGAGGCCGTATTCCTCTTCAATGTCATTAATTTACAATATTGATTCCACAGTTGCCCATTCGTGGGATTTCCTGACTATACTAACATCGTATTGTGCCGTTCAGACGGCATATAAAACTGAACCTCCAACTCGCAGACTCCCGCCTATTCTCTCTCCATCATTTATAACACTATACAAGATATATGTACCACCACCGGATTGCTCAGCCCGAGGTTCATTTTCCTCGAAAGAAATGCTCACTTGTACTCTGTACCTGGATTTGAATAAGCTGGACTCTTGTGCCACGCACTAATTCCATTCTTAACACGGCGAGTGGTGAGTAACTAGACAACCCATCCGCCCATCTGACGTTGTGCAAACCATGGCTTTTCTACCAAAAAGGGCTTATTCCTGGAGAAGCATGATTTCAAATTGGAACAATTTGCAAGCAAATCCTTCGCCAAATGGATGTGCGACCTCCAATCATCTGAGGGCAATATATGGGCCATCGTTTTGATATAAAATGTTTCCACGCCGTTTCATTCTCAAGAAGAGGGTGATCTAATTACACCCTTGAGTCCCATTTTAAACCGTTTCCAACTGCGGAAAAGCGGACAAAAACTTCGCTGCACTAAGCGTGCATTGCTCACAGCAGCTGGATGAAACCATGTCCTGCGGGACAGGGTACGGCAGCTGGATGGATGGCGGATTGGGGCGAAAAGATGGACGCAGGGCTGGCGGGTGGAAATAAGCTCGAGGCAATTAGAAAAGCAATTATGGGAGAGCCGTGTCTTCCCCCCGCTGTTGCGCTTCTGATTCGACGGTCAGAAGCGGCTGGCCTGCTATCCTTCTCTAGCGTGCATCCCTGAGGTTACATGGGTTAGGCAAAGCCGCAAAATATGACCGCATGCAAATTGGATGGATGGGCTTCTGGCGAACGAGAGCTGCCAAGTCACTTTTGGCGCATTCTTGGCCTAGGTTCGGAACGACTTGTTAACTAAAATCCCTGACTTCCCGCTGATTCCTTGTCCGACGCTAGCCCAGGCCACCTACACTTCGATCCTCCAAGCGACTACTACCCATTCGGGTTTCCCTGGATCTGACAGAAGAGACGAATGCACGTTCACTACTGTGTTCATATGTCTGGGAGCGGGGCACTGAAGGAAGAGCCTCAGATAAAACAGTGCCACGGACAGAGGGAAAAAGAGAATCGCCCTTCTCGATTTCCCATTTATTTTGCAAAACAGGAGGCTAGGCTTCAACTGCTATCATGGTGGTGATTTTTGTAAGGCAGTTTTGAAGTACGAGAGCATACACACTACTGCAGCATACCAGTAGTCGCTCTTTAGTCGCCGGAACGGGGCGGAATCGCCCTGCATCCTGTGGGAGGCTAGAACTACTTGACGAGACGCGACGGGACAAATAGCTGTTGGCTCTTCAGTCCTCGATGTATGGGCAGCTTTCCAATCCACAGCTCGTCAGCCACCCTGTCCCTTTGAACAAAAAGATATCATATGAGAATGAAGGGTTTCACTTCCAGTCCTGGCACCCGAAAGAGATGTAGCATTTAATCTCTAGCCGAGGTGCACATTGGTTTGCCTGAGCCACTGCTTTTGATGCCTTATCCTGATCTCTCAGGCACATGGGCGATATGAAAATCCTTTCTCAAAGCTGCCGTGAGACATTTTTCGGAGGCGTCTCTCTCTCTGCTCTGTACGGTATACCAGCAAATTATATTATGGTCTTTGATTCACCAAGCTGAGTATTCATTGAAATACCCAACTTACATTTACTAAAAATGATATTTTTCCCTCACCGCAATAATGGATAAAAAGCACTACTTGATTACATTCTTTCCTCATGTGCGACGTTCAGCTCCAGAAGCGAACGCACGGAACCACACCAATGGCGTCCATTCATGGAATTGTCTCAAATGCTCAGCGTGGAGAATTTTCACATGCATAAAGGGTCCAATTGCTTGCTTCTCGTGCTTGCATATATATACAGCATGCATTTATCAGTTACGCATTTCCCGTATATTCCCGCTCTCCAGCGGGGAGACGACGCATTATCGCTGCTGGTGGTCCTCGATACTATGTGTTGGCGTGGCACGATCAACCTCTTCATGCTGGGCTGTCTAGAGAATGATGATGAGGACAAAAATTGAGAAGCAACCCCATCTTTCATCTTCCACGGCCGAAATTTTTGATTCCCATTTCGGGCCCCCCCCACCCCGCTTCTCATTATGTAGAATAAGTTTCGCCTACATGAGGTGTAAGTTATATAGTACATAGAGGTTATGCGTTCTACGATGTATATTTCAAGGGTCAATCTCATCCCATATCGTTTGGATATATATAGATATATGTCACACCAGCTGTGCAATGTTACAGAGCCCCTGTGTACTGGTGATATATATATATATAGATGACTGAGTGCTTAACTACCTAGGCATGCACGGGAGATGTACTGTACTTCGCTGTATGCCTCATTGTGTCGACCCTCACTCCTCGGCCAACTAAAGCTCCCGGAGTAGAATGTAAACTTCCGAGGATTGGCACATAAATGATCAGAATTAATACCTCATCCATCCTTATATGATGAAATCGACGACTTTTTGTTGTTCTTTTGTTGTTCTTTGGTGTCGCTCTGTGGATTAATCGATACGGTTATCTGCATAAGATGCTCCATCTTTTTTTTCTTTTTCTTTTCCCTACCGAGGTCTACGCATAGCTGCATTGATAATCTACATATCCATTCGAACTAGGAGGAATAAAATCTGCAAATAACAGCCGTTAAGACACTGCCAGTATCTTACAATGAGGCATGCATTGAGCTCAAGCGAGATAGACACCTTCACCAAGATGTTCTTCCAACACGAGTAGGGTTCAGTCCAGCCACATTGGTGCCAAAGGACGGTATCTGGGCTCAACATGGATCTCCCCTCGTTTCTTTCCAAGGGGCTTTTATCTGAGCTACCATGAGCTGAGGAAATATATCCACCCTTGTTTCCACGCGATTATCCCCGAGGATTCGTGCTTTAGCACAAGCACATGCATATGCCTTCGATTTACGGACGAACTGTACCAGATACCCGAGGACCGAAATTCCCGATCCTGCACTTCATATTGAGTTATTCATAGCCGAATATTGATCGGGTTGTCCTTTTCATTCCCGATGGTTGAAATTCCCTTAATTGTATAACTTTTTTAGCAGAACTGCAACACAGTTTGACCAAGTGCTAAGATAGCTATTTGAGTAGAAGAGTACATACATGGGAAGTGGAAGCTGTGGGGCGGAAAAATCCAGGGATGTTTTGGCTCATAGATCTTCCAGGGATGAAAGCAGGAGCTTAAAGTTAAAAATAGGGCGCCTGCTTCGATATCGAAGGGTTTACTCCGTACATACATTGGTAGTAATAATGATATGAAGTAAATCTGAAAATTTGATATACACACATGTATATTTATATATATCACAGAACAGGAAATACTGACATTTGGACAGTCTCTGCTTCTTCATTTAGGTGCACTATCTTCAAATAGATAAAGAATAGTGCAAGCGTCGGTAGTAATGATGCCTACTAGCCGCAATCAATCTTCGTAGGATATCTATGCACAGTACTCTGTACTGCAGAGAAGAATGGTTTCACGGTGCAAGATTGGCGTTATCAACACCAATAGGAAGACATTTAGAACGCCATGATATTGAGCCTTTTACTCGATGTGTTGAGCGAGACAATATCTTCCTAGGGCTTGTGGAATCACGTGAGCAATGCGTCGAAGACCGTTGACTTCAACGCATCCCAGATAAAACATCAACGCATTAACGCAGCAGTACATGCTGCGTTCCCATTTTATCAAGATGTGGAAAGTTGAGTTACAGTGCATTGACAAGCAATCTTCTGCAAAACTCTAGGAAGCTACCCTCGCAGGAACCTGATGCACCCGAGGGCTTGCCTCGAGAACGAACGACACAACAGCGCATATTTCTCTGCGTAGTGCCTGATTATGATACAGCAGACGTCGAGAAAGTAAGTTGCTGGTCAATAAAGGCGCTAAAAGAGTCAGGATTTTATATACACCATGTCGATAGTGGCAAGGCATATGATTCAACGAACATGGTTATCTGCGGCAGCGGTTTCGATCAAAAAGAGTCAAAAAATTTGAAATTTGAAAAATGAAAGATAACAGATAATAATCGTTATCAATACTACAAGTGGATAGTCTGATTTTCGCTTGTCATGGACGCTTGGACAAGACAAGGTGGCATTTTTAAGAAGCGTTCTCCCAGGATCCCGCGGGAGCTTTAACAATTTGGAAGCAAGAGGCCGGAAAGAAGACGGTGCAGGGACCCTAAAAAGGTCCCTTTGACACGACGAAATCGGCCAGCAGGGGATTCCGATGCTACCCTGCACTTGATTTTCAAATCCGCAAACTCCATCAGGCATTGGCATCCTCGCCACATCTTGCCACTTGTCTGACCTCTCGATGTAATGACCTCTTTGGCCTTTGAGGAAGATGCGTTCATATGCGCCATGAGCTTGCACGTATGAGGGGCTGAGAAGGTCGTTGTGGGCATGCTTACTCATGAAGGACGCGGAATAACGATGTTCTCGTGCGAATATTTGCGGGCTACGTGGAAAAGAGAGGTCATAGCAACGAGTCACATCGCGTGGGAAAGCCGAAATTGCCCAAGAATCAAATTGCTGCTGTTTGTTTATATGGAAAAGGGCTGGGTAGCGAATGCCATCGCGTGCCCCCCCTCCCCCTGAAAGGTAAGTGCCGTGAGCTGATGTGGGCTGGATTGATATCAGTCAGCTTCCCACATGAAGTCGTCGATTGGCTACTGGAGAAATTGCGCCGTCATATATTGCGCTATCTAGAAACGGCGAGAAGAACTCATTATTGGCTAGTTACTCTCATCTGCGAGGTGTATTTCCTTGCTCAGCAGACATGATTACGGCCCAAACTCTCGCAGTCAGAGTGCGAAAATGGCTTCCGCAGGCAAGAACCGCCTGTACAAGCTGTCGATCTTATTGCGAAGTCCGGTTCTAAGCCCAGGCCATATTATTGCTCAGAAGCGCAACCTTTTGAAAAATCGCCCTGCATAGAGCCTTTAGTGATTTGTTAATTCTTCAGCTGGGTTAGTGACCGAGGCAGCATCAGGTTTCCCCCCCATCTTACGCACACATACTCCGTACGGAGCACAAATGATTGAATACAGCCGTTGAGTTTGAACCATTGTGCTACGCTTTCTGTTCGCAACTCAGACTTTTCGGCTTATAATTTGGCCAGCCGCCCCATGCACGGCCATGTTTATTTGAATCTTTGTTATGAAGGAAATCGAATAATGAGCCCGTTGTACAGAGGGTAGCACTGACCTTGGCGGACTAGGCCGTGAGAGAAAAGCTCTAATTTTGGTCTGTCTTGATGTGGTCTCTGCCTGAGAATCATGGATGTCAATATTGTCTGTATCCATCCTGCATCTGCTGAATACCCCCTCCCACCCTTTCGTTTTATTTGCCCTTTTTAAAAAGCAATGGGAGAATTCTGAATATCTATGTGGTGCAACACATTCCGCTTGTTGCTGAAAAAATGAATAGCTCATATCTCCACTACCTCCATTCTCTGTACCTGAAGAAGTATTGAACGTCATTGGGACATACGTAAGACATGTTGGTGTGGTTATTCTCGCTATTTGGTCTTCGTAATTGGGACCTACCCATTTCTAACCGCTTGAGCGAAGCGCCTGGCTGGGTTGCATGGGTTAACTTCGCAATAAACTATTCTCCAACGGGGAAAGGGGCAGCGGACAAATGTCAGTGCTGATCATAGTGGACTTAGAACGGAGAGTTAACGACATTCTAAAGGAATTCAACAAACGAATGGAGGAGTTCACTGGGGCAGTTCAATCTTACACCACCCACAAAAACTGACTGGCAAGTGGAAGAGAAATAATTACTCCTGTTCTTATTTATTGCCAGAAGTTGCATGTTAGTGGCAGGCAGGTGTAGAAGTTACGTTACGTTACATTATCGAGAAATTAGCCCTAACTCTATGCAGTGCATCAGGTAGTGTGATTTTAGAATTGGGACGATCAAACATTCGGCTCTGTGGTCATCGGTCATCGGTGCGTATTCAATAGCGATATTTATTCATGATTGAGCAAGACTGGCTTGTCAGGGCACGAGTTCGGCCGACGGGAATTATATGAGGTTGGGAACGGGGTTTGGAAAGGCAATCCAAGCTTGTCATGCGTGCGCGTCCGCGTATCCCCTCTGCGGGGAGGCCGCACAATTGTATCTGGGATTATGGAAGCTAGGGTCCTATCTAAGATGGTGTAATTGGTAAGAACTAGCCAAATGACATCCCTTGTGAACCGATGTGACATTTCAGTCAGTCATAATGGGCAGAATCAATATTCAGCTAAGCCAGCGCTTGGAAAATGTTGGATCGTTCAAGCGACCGCAGAAGTCAAGAACAGATTCCCGTCCATTTGCAAACTGAGTTTTGAGGCTTAGATGGGTGGATCGCTCAGCCAGAGGGACATATGCGGGCTCCAGATTTCAGACCGGGGAAAGCTACCTTGAGCCGCCATTGCAGTAGCGGGCTGAGGAAGTCGCGTATATCATTTGTTCTTCGACCCCGGCCACCTTCTGGAACAAGAACTATCTCTCTTTTGGCATTCCTTCGCCCAACCCCCGCATCATGGTGACATTCTGTTCGTGGGGGTGGGCAAAATAGCGAGAGATTGTCCATATCACGAGAAAATATATGACACGGTCGTCACGAATGCTGTGTGGTCAGGATGGAGGGGTGCAGCGCTCTAATCGGTCCCCGTCTCACGTCGCTGGGTCAGAGTTTTATGCTCAAACAATAGAGCCAAGATACAGACGGTCACCTAGAAAATAGTGCCCGAGATGTAAATGGATAACGCGCTGCAATGAGATCAATCAGGCCCTGCCGCTTCGGCGAACATAGTTCAGCTGGCAAAGGGGTTATGCGCGCACATATATTGAAAGGAGATTTTGGTAAAATGACAGGGGTCTATTTTGCCGAAACGACTCTTGGGTGATAAGTGCGGCGTGGCATGATAACCATGCTCAAGAATCTGAAAGTATGTTCTAGGTAACTTCAAGCGTGAATGCACAATTACAGGCGAGGGTGGAATGGAAATTGGTAAATTGTGTATCTCAATCAACTTGCAATTAACTCAAGAAAAATATTGAATGTGTAGGACACTAGGGCAAAAGAGCTCAATCACCACCAGTCTTTACTGGTAGTTAAGGGGCCGAACCATTCTATATATGTCAACAGAATCTCGTTTTTGATAGACCGCCAAACGATCTTGTGGAGGGAAGGATGAAGAAAGCGAACGTGTAACATAGGAAGGATCAATTGCTCAGTATTATCCAAGACAGAAGAACATGCAGTGATAAAGCAAAGAAAAATCGCAAAATGGACCTCTTCAAAATCTCATTTGTTAATCCATTTCGTGGGCGAAGTTTTCCCATGAAAAAATAATAATAAAATAAAGTATAAAAGAAAGGAAATGATAGCCAAAACATCACACGTCAGAGCAGCGATCCTTTTGATTCAAAAGCCGTGGCATCGTTTAAACAGCTTCATGCAAGATAGCAGCAAGAGTGCCACAAAAATTAAGCAGCTTTGGTTTCTCCTTTTCTAGATCCGGAAGCAATATTATTTGGGCAGTCACTTAGGAAGCAAATAATAGGAAGAAAACATCAAGTTGATTTTGGGGGTATCCAAAATTTATATAAGGGTAGTAGTAATATATATTAAATTATTGAAATTAATTAGAGTGTTTCGAACAAAGTGATACATGCATCATGATCATTTGGTACGTCTTATGATCGCGGCGCACGAGACTTATATGATTCGGAATAGTAGGAATCAGGAGGCGAACGGCGCCTAGAGTCAGGGGGTGATTCAATGGCAAGGCGAGGCTTGCGGTCCTCATCGCTATGTTCACCATCGTCTCGGCGTCCACGGCGTTCATTGCGGTAGGCCTCGTACCTAGCTGCTATAGCGATTATAAGTATCACCGGCAGTCATGGGCCAGATGCGGGAATATAACTAACCTCTAATTTCTGCTGACTTTGCAGCAAACTCCTCAATCTCTTCTAATGTAAGGACCCTTAAAACAATTATATAATCAGGGCGTTCCTCGAAACGTTCTGCTTCTAGAGCAGCCGGAGTAACAAGCTTTCGATCTACTTTGGTCCAACGTGCACCTTTGGGAATACCCTTTTTCGTTGCATCTTTTAACGGAGCGACTCCCTCTCTTACAGTGGTACGGTTTTCGGGAAACTTATCCCTTGGGGGTTTCAGGATCCCCTTTGGAGGCTGTTCGGGTTCTTTTGGACGAGTTAATTCCATATGGTACGGTTTCCTTTGCAGCTCATCAGAGATATCGACAGGGGTAGAGACGATGAACTCGTCCGAAAGAAGTCTCTCTGAGGGTCGATGGGATGGTTCCTCCAGACGCCTTGAATCAGGGTTGTTATATTCGGAGTCATTAAGACGGTAAGTGCGGCGAGCGGCCGTAGGACCTTCCGAGTGGTCCTTTCGTGAATGTTCAGTGGCTGTATATCGGCGTCTTCTTTTATCCTTATCTGAGAGTTGCTCATCTGTATCCGTTTCATCCTCGGATTGCATTTTGGTTGGTTGGTCATTCTTGTGGTTTGACCTACCACCACGGTTTAGATCCCGGGCCTTTCGCCCATCGGCCCGAGTACCAAGATCATCCTCGTACCCTTTGCGTAAATCCTTTGAGTAACCACCGGCTAGACTCGCTGTAGCAAGGCCGCTGGAAATTGGTATGTCTCCGGTGCCTTTAGTTTCAGTGTCTATCCGGGGAACTTGTCGGTACCGCACGTCTTCCCGGTGATTTCGGTGGTGGAAATCTTCGCTAATGGAAGGATTGTCGTTGTAACGGCCTTCGTAACTCTGGAGTTCTCTCGAGTCGTCGTATTCATGGTGTTTTGAGTTTTTGTCTCCGTCCTGGTGAAGGGAGACGGGCACCTTGGTCCTCCGAAGAGGCATGTCAAACGAATGGGATGCTGCATTACCTTCTCTGTTGTGAGATGGTGATCGAGGTATCTCTCCTCTGCCAATCCTATCGAACCCTCTCGCAGAAGGGGGTGGGCCGGAGTCTCTGGAGTCTAGAGGAATATGAGGCAGGTAGCGTTCCAAGCCGGTTAAGCTTAAAGGTCTGGCTTTTCTCCTTCCGAAATTATCACGTCGATAGTCTTGAGTGGCCTCAAAGTCCCTATAGAACTGCTCTGCGGGATTGGTATATGAATAAGAATCGCCTATGTCGATGCTCTGCGGTTTATTTATTGGGGCAGGAACTGGGTAAGCTCTTCGCGGGCTCCTCGCGGCAACTAAATACCCTGCATTCTCCATACGAGCCGTTGCTTCCTTGTCGTCGAGCGTTAATCGACCTTCTCGGTCATCAGAACTAAATATCCGACGATGTCTTGAAGGCAAGGATGACGCAGGGACAAGATATCGCTCTGCGTCATTTGCTGCATAGTATGATGATGGCCTTGGAGGACGGTTACCATCGTACCCAGCAAATAACAGGTTTGATGGCGGCTTGGTGACGCCTAGAGGGCGACGACTAGAATCAGCGACGGACGATGTATTGCTCCTTGGCCGAACAGCATATTCGGTTCGCGAGGTGATTGGCTGATTCGTTAAACGATATGCCTGAGACGAAATGGGGTGAGTGTCAATAGGACGGTCCTCATTAAGACGAGGAGATCGCCTGGGGTAGTAATAGCTTCTATAATGCGAATCTAAGTTCCGATCTCCTGCGATACTGGATGAATAGTATCCATCATAGGCAACCCTAGGGATATTGTATGGATCTATGTCAGAACCGACTACCATATTCCCGGTAGATGCTCTCATGGGATCAACAAAAGGTTTGCCCACCGGGGAGGGTTGTCGGTGGCGAGAATAGCTCATGATTTAGGAAGTCGGTTTTACCGCGGGCACCGTTCGTGTTGATCTTAGAAGCTTTTCTAGCCAAAAGTTTCAACGGACTGAGATGTATGTCCTCTTCGTAATTTCCCAGATCCCTCTGGGCAGCCGTCAACGAAGCTGAACGACGCAATGGGGATCTTTCCAAGTTATAAAAAAATAAAATAAAGTTCAAAAGCTCATCGCAGGCACTCTGAATAGCAAAAGAAATTTCCTAGGGAAATTGAAACCGCGATAGCCTGGAAGGTACTCGAAGGGAATTATATCACTCCAAAGGGGCCAACGATGTGGGAATCACAGTCCGAAATTTAGGGAGTGTCGAACTCGACAGAATATACAAGGCAAGCTGAATATGTAGGATGTCGGTACGAGAACAGTAGGTTTGGATGGATTTGTGCCCGATGGGAGATTTTCGTAGGATGGAGGGACGACGTTTAACGAAGGGATGATAAAGTTTCTAGATGATGCCACTGAGCGTCAGCCAGCTCCTCGATCCTTGTTTTGCCCGGTGAGTTGACCGGATCAATACAAAATTTATTGGCCAGGCCGGTGATGGTGTGGACACGTACTATTTCACAGGCTACAAGGCCAAGGTTGCAGAGTTATACACAATGCTTCTGAACGAATAAATCTATGAGGGGAGGTGGTGATACGCAATAATGGAGGGGCACTGGACGAAAATCACAGGGAGGCATATATTTATAAGGGAGACAAGAATAGAGCTCTCGGGAGAGATAAGTAGGTAAATCCCTCGTTTGAAGCTGAAAATGATGGTTCTTGCCGTCCGGATATGTACGGATTATATATATGTGGCGAGATGATAAATTGATAAATGGCGGTGGTGATGGGTGGAGGTTGTGTTAAATAATCTATTCTTGGAGGTCGGCTAGTGAGGTGCGGCTCTGCAACGCCTGTCACCTGTTCTGTGTTCCCCGCGCCCAGCGGCTCTTTTCTCTTTCCTCCCAATTTGTCCCAAACTCGTGTCTGTCATCGTCGCACAATTCCATGATTACGAGCCACAATTCGGAAAATCCGTTTACCCCTGCACGACCACAGGGCAACAAGGTAGTATTTAAGCACTCTTTCACCCGAGTGAAACTGGATCCGGGCTAGATAGCATTGGCGACTGACTGACAAACAATAATAGACACGTCTCATAAACGGGTTGGAATGTCAACCCTATTGTGAGTACCCGTCAATTTCCCTGGTACTGTACCGCCGGCCCGCTGCAACCATACTATCAGAACACGATATACTCCCGTCAAACCATGTCGAACCAAGGTTTGGTGCGGTCGCGCAAGCTTTTTGGTACATGTAGAGGGCTAATCTAGATACGTCTTTGAAAACGATATATTTGTGGCTGAGAGGCTAAGAATTTTTCGGAGGGATGGATCAAGATTGAAATGGAACTATACTGGCCAACCGGTTGGTATTGGTTGAAACCGGTTAGATTGTCTCCCTTTCCTCGGGCGATTTGTCTGCGAGGGAAAAAAAAAAAGAAAGAGTTCCTTCCACTGAAAACTCTCTGGCTCCTGCACGACCTTTGGGTCAAAATTGGCCACCAACCACAAAAACGTGTCTTTTCGCTGCTCTCTGTCCTTCCCCTTGGATATAGGCCTCCTTTTGCGCTACTCGACGTCAATTAGGCCCTGGTTGGCTGGGATAACATGTCCAGTAATAGGGTTTATCTGCGATCTCGTGATATTTCGAAGAAGTTCCAGTTTAAGATCTCTCACTGAGAAGGGTAGTACAGGAGGCCTCGAGAATAACCAAATCTCCCGGTAACATGTACAACCATGAGGCGTCATGTTTCAACATCCAGCGACTGTTACACTATTAGAGTAATAGCAAAATTTAGCATAAACTGCTGCTCCTCGTGGAAGATCTCATGTTCTGTGGCATCTTTTGCCTCAAGATGCAATACATCCACCTAGATCGTCCAGGAATACCAGAGCTTTAATGAGAAATGAGAAAAGAGAAAGCAAAAGCAAAAACGCCTAAAAGGCAAGGAACTAACGAGCAGTAATTATTCCCAGGGCTGTTAGGCGGGCTGGAATCGTGGCTGGGACTGGTTTTTCATATAATTTTTCCAGGCAACGTCGTTAGGCAAACCATATGCGAACCAATTCTTGTCTTCATTTGCATGGAAAAGCGGCGGATGTGCTGCCCGGTAAACAAACCAGTTTCCACAGAGCGCAGAGGTCAAATCGACGATGCTTGTGCCAATGGCAATGAAATCTGATGTTTAAGTCCCGGTGTGGGAGAAATCGTCTCTTCCGAAGTTCCCCGCGGGGCCACGGGAGGTGAATCCGATGACGTGATGGTTCACCGCGACCGAGTCGGCCCAGCCCTGCACGTGAACTGCCTTAAAGCAACGACCACATAAGAGCCTCACCCCCGATATCCGCCGTCATTCTCACGAAAGCGATTCCGGCAGCAGACTCCATGGCCCACATAATTAACTAGCGGGACCGCAAGGCCGACAGTCTCGGTCTTGTAGAAGCTACCGCTCGTTGAATTCGAATCCCATATTGCCTCACTATTCGCCGGGGGATTGCCCAGCGACTTTCTTTCTCACTGAGGTGTGGCTTTGCACGCCCTTTTTCAAATGAGGCTTCGCTTTCATATGCTAGAAGAGTTGCCGAGTCTCCTCATGTGAGGCCAAGACTGTCCGAACAAGTCCTCTCCGCCGTTGGTCTTCATCACTGTCCGCTGCCCAGATGATTGGGCGCGATTTCTGATGGAGAGCGTCGGAAATGATGCCGCTGGAGTTCAAGGCCCTTGTGACGAAGGCATCAGGCGGGGCTCCGTGCTAGTGCCGCCCGCTTGTTTATGCCTGCGATGGCCTCTGCAAGGGGTGCATTTGAATGTTTAGGGTCTCCTCTTCCGTCACATTGCTATATCCTTCATGGCTTGCCCCGTGCAGGTCATTGGCGTGATAACTGCCAATGACATCATGCGCAGAAGCCGACTATTGTTGCCCCAGGTCGCATTGTCGACTGCGGATAATCAACTGTTCGGTCAGATTGATATGGCCTACCTAAGGACTAGCATACCCCCGTTTTGCGGACATATCCGAGTTCCCTACAGATGCCTCAAAATCAGTGCCCCATTAGTCGTCATGTCAAGACTATCGTTTCACATCCTCATTTTACAAGAACTGCCTGTCATCTCAGGTAGAATCATTTTCCGGGTTTGGGACGAAACAGCCACTAAGTTTCTTGCTCCAACCCGCAGTCTTCTGGCTATGTTCCGGAAGGTTTTATTCTCCTTTGCTAAGCTGATGACGAAAGGTGGGCTGCTTGCCCGATTCTAACCTCCCCACTGTCAAATGAAGTCGTTTCCGCCCATCTCTCGTTTTTTCTGCCTGACAGAGTTGGGATTGAACATCCCCGTTCAATGATCTCCTTTGAGCTTGCTCTGTCTCATAATCTCAAGCACTTACCCAGTCCTCACCTCTGGTTCGTAGCATTGCAATCTGTCACCGCCCCATCTCGTTTGCCTTCCATTAAAGCTACTTGGAGTTGTCTTCATGATAGTCGCGGCGTCCAGTTCCTTCTATTTGCTTCATTGTAATTCATTCTCCTGAATTCTATATAAAGCGGCCGGTATCGTTGTTCGATGTGATCATGGAAAACAATTTTACTTCCCTCAGACCACTCTCAATACCTTTCCAAGTTATATTCTTTTCGATAATCTTGATAATTTTCTTCCTTTCACCAGTATAAGGCTTCAATTCAATCACGTCTACCACAAACGCATCCTTTCCCATTCCTACCTCCCAAAATGGTTCGGGTTTACAACGACACTTGGACGTGCTGTAATTGCGATGGACTCAACCTCATCGCCAATGCACCCAGCAAATGTCCAGTGTGTTCGCATGCAAAATGCTCATCCTGTACCGACACCGGAAACGCGCGGTCCGTCCCCGTTTGTACTGCTAGAGTTCCGGAGACCCAAAACACATCATGCCCAGGTTGGACTCTCGACGAATTTCTGACCTTGATCCCGCGCCCTATGTCTACCGGTGACGCCGCTTCCTACGCTGCTCTTGACAATGCAGTTACTCGAGCGCACTTCACAGTTATGAAATGCGACGTGCACCCAGCGGGCGGCCCCAGACTGTTTGCACGGCCCCCAATGAGAGGATGGTGGTACTGCCATGTTTCTGGCAACGAACATTTGAACAATCCCGATTTGTCTCCCGAGGCCTGCAGCGTGTGTGGACATATAAAGTGCCCCTGGTGCATTGTCGAAGAGTAATCCATGTGAGGAAATACTTTGTGTATTTACGGAGATGTACCATCACGTTTTGCTGCCCCCTTCGCATCGGCTTTCTCGCCTGGAGTTTTGATTGGTATAGGGCATAGCGTCGCGCTGGAAAAAATATTCCGTTCGCGAGACACTTTCACCAGGCTGTATCCTTATGTTTTTCGTATTGATTCCTCGTTCGAGCTGGTTATAGATTTACCTTTCATCCTTTCCTTCGTGTTTGCCTTCTGAGGTTTCCCGACCGTTCTGTTTTACTACGTTCGTTCTCCTTGACTTTTATTTCTGCCCACAAGAATATCCCTACCCGATTTCATTCTGCGTGTCATTTGTTCATTTCTAAGCACATCCCTCCGTTACCGTTATCCTTACCCATGCTTCTTCTTTGCTTTCGATCTGTTCTGTAACATCAACTACCCTCGTTTCTGCTATGCACTTAATGGTTTCCATAGATAATTCTCTTATGCTGCTTCCCTGTTTTATACCACAATAAATTGCTGGCGCGAGCCTTAGCTTGTTACTCGCATTTATTACTACCTTGTAATCTCGTTTTCAGGCATTGCGTGTTCCTTCCCTTCCCCCCCCCGATGGTTGCTGCGTCCAGGAAGTTAATATTTATTTCCCTGCCCAACGGCATTCAGACATTAGCTCACTCGTTCAATACACTTGGTTATCCATACTTCACCTATCAACATATATTTCGCTTTTTTAAATTGGTAAAAGTCTATTAAATTGTTGGGCTGAAGTTAGCTTGGTAGCTAGTTACTATGACAAATCAGTCCATGTGTATTGAGGGAGCCTTTTTATGAGCACGATATAAGCAGGTATAGTACAAGGGATGGTGGCAGTTTTTTTTTTTTTTTTTTTTTTCCTATATAGGGCTGATTATACAGGGTCGCCCAGGGCCTTAAGGCTGCTGTTTGTTGTTACTCCAGTTAAAACCGCAGGCAAGAGGAGTCGAAATAAGCTTTCGAACCGTGCGCTGCACGTGGATCCACCATCCACATTTCAAAATTAGTGGAACGAAAGGGAAAACCCTATCCTGCCATTTGGTTGGTTTAACTGGTCCCAGGCCGATAAGCGCCGGGATATTGTGAAGACGGCACAAAACCGACTGGTTGCACTTCATATTGGGCAGCTGAGTGGCCGTAATAATGGGCGGATGTTCTTTATTAATAAGAGTCAAGGTATGTATGTACTAACATATCTATTTTCAAAAGAGGGGCTGTACTCGAGTTGCGCAAAGGAGGAGATAAGAGGAAGGCTCCACACCGTGTCGAAAAGGGTGATGTGTGGGGTGTTGTTTGAGTCGGGACTGGGTAGAAAATCCGGTCCAATGGGGCGATTTTGTATGTAAATTTGCCCGGAAAGGGAAGAATTACGCCCAAAAGGATAACGAACGGTTGCTGAAAGAACCAAAAGAAGGGCAAATTACAGGTTTAGTATTAAAAAGATTAAAATAAAACATCAGCAGCAATCGAAAGCATCGTTCATGGAGAATCTGATGCTGCTCCGGTGCTGGAAGAAGAATTGTAGATTCATTCGTTTCTAGATGAATCGCTTCGATGTGGCTCGTGGCGGCTGTGGTTCCTGCCGTGAGTGTTTGGTGGCTTTTGGATATCTCGTGATCTTTGCTCACTTTTTCGTCGCTTATGTGAAGAGGGCGTTTTGGAACCGTTGCTGGATTTCCTACGCTTTCCTCGACCTCTATTCCGTTGCGCTGTATCACGAGAGATAAAATCTCCGCCACTCTTGCAGGTTTCCAGACCAGCTTCACGCCTGAGTCGTTGAACAACAGGACCCAGGCGGAAGGCACTTTCTTGGCTGCTATGGTCAGTGCAGGGAGAATTTTTCAAGGGCGAAAGCCAGTCTAGAAAAGAATATCCCATAACTTCTTTAAGGTTTGCTAACGGGCTGCCCAAGTCCCAAGGATTCTCTCCTGGCTTTGTATGTAGGATAGCGAAGTCTCGTCGCAGCAGGCTGGAACCGCCGATGTCAGATGTGTTTTGCAGAGGAGAGCATGTTCCAAACGGCAAAGAGAACGACACTATAGGAAATGGCGGAGCGGCTTGGGGTTCTGTGCCGTCCCTGTTAAATTTGGGCGAAGTTGGGATCAAAATAGCAAGGGTCCACACTTTCGTGCGTCGATCAAGATTTTCGATGGTTGACGAGTTTAGGCATGCGAGTTGGATGGAACTTCCCAGCATCCCCAACGCGAAAAGGCAGAACAGGGCGCTCCTGGAGAGTAATTAGAAATCAATCCATCCCTAATCTATCAGTTGGAAAATGTGAACTCACAATCCCAGAACCACAACCCAATGGACAATGAGTTTGCCGGTCTATCTAGCGCATTAGCCATACTCATTTTCATTGACAATTCGCCATATTATCGAAATCGGAATTGGCACATAGATGATAATTCATTGTGTAAAATCACAGCACGGAAGAAGTATATGTGAAAAAACATCCGAAACAACATACCTCTTTGCGGTGTTCTGCTACAAATATAGCCAAAACAACCAAAATTAATGCTGTAGAAAGAAACGTGTAAAAAAGGAATTGGATAAAAAATTTAAAGGACATCTCGCTAACCACTCCACCGACCCTTAACATTCTAAGTCAGCTTCAATTGGACTTCAAGTTGAAAATGGCGAGGTTTTCCCTACCAAGGGCAAAAATGGTCCATTTTTCGTATGCATCGACCTACTTCCCGGCAATGATGAGCCCTGTCGGATTTAAATTGGTAGCAAGTGGAGCACCACGGTGGTCTACCATCTTCCTTGCAGACAAATACGTCCTTCAAGTAGAAGGCTTCGAGTCCAGTAGCATCGACAGGGTAAGCGCTTTTTTCGACAGGTCCTCTAAATATTGTTCCAAAGCCATGCCATTCATCATCGCCGTTGCTTTTGTCTGAAATCGGCCTCCTTCGTCCTCGATATTTGCTCCTCCTTTTGTTTGCCTCCGTGTCCACCTGGGACTCGATGTATTGCGGTCCTCGAGGTATGTAGTCGGGATTCCATGTAAGGGCAACCAGTAATCGTAGATATGACACAAGAAGTACTATCAGCAGGATATAGAAAGCAACCAATAATCCAATCGCCGTTCCATTTCTAGGACCTCGTGATGACGTAGTGGGGTCTAACAGATAATCGACTTTTAAGAGTTAGCAATTTGTCTCTGGTGGAGATCAAGGGAGAGAGGACAACAGCAAAAACGTACTACATAATGACTTTGTAAACGTCCAGCTTGTATATATAATGATGAGACCAAGAAACACTGGGACCACGCGGGAAACTGCGAGATTTGCAGCTTTCTGATCACAGGCCATCAGATGAAGTGGCCTGGAAAGGCCAACCCAGTCAAAAGAATGGCCTATAAACTGTGGTTAAAGCTGTAACATATGGGATTGAAGCAGCCAAAATAAGTTTAAAGAGCAAATGAGCAATAGTGAGTGGTGGTCTAGAATCATAATGCTCGAATCCGCCCAATTCTTGAGATAGAACTTCTGGGGCACTGGCGGCTTAGTAACCAGCGCCAGGCTTGAGCAAGAACCGCCAAAATTGAGTGGGAGCTTGACAACATCTAACAAACGACCCATGGATATAATTTGACATTTTTCTACTGCAGTTCCTCTCTGCAATATATTAAAGCCCACTACCACTTTACACAGAACTCTTGAACTTATTTCAAGCTGTTTTCCTGAAAAGTCAGCAAATTTCCAAAAGCCCCATTTGATCGTCTAAATCACGTGTCGAAGTCTGCTTCCCCTCTCTTCCCAACCTCATCCCACCAACAGCACATCACCAACCACCACCAGCAAGCACTGAATCAACCCCTCCTCCATTTTCTTCCTAATTTGAGCTTTCTTACAACTACGGAACAGACCTTACAAGCTTGTGTATGTTCAAAATCGCTGTTTCTGAATGATGTTTCTGTTTTACGATTGCTGGGCTGCACGGGACGAAGGTGTTATGATGCGTCTTGCTCCTTCTGGGCGCATTTTGGAAACGGCCTCCTAGGCTGTAATGATGGGAGGGCCAAGTTACATAGGCATCCCGATTGACTCGAAGTGTTATCTGAGCTTGGAGCGACTGATGACTATAGAACCAGGCTGCAAGGCTGGATCACGCCCTTTTCAGCCTCGTTGCCATTCTGGTCTCTTGCCCACTCTTTGTGAGGAGAGGGAGGGGACTTGCCCTCATCTGAGGCGATTGTGCAAATATTCATTTAAGCCTTTGACAAACCATCTTGTCACCGGCGCTTCTTTTCGGTTCCAATGCCCTGGCCACGTTGCCTCGTTTTTTGTTGCATGAACAAACATATCCTAGGGCGCTTTGCTTGTAGGGAGATCGCTACTATGGGTCGAGCCCATGCTCCCCAGACGCCAGCTTATGATCATGTCCGGGTACTATGATTTTTCACTAGCCACACATTAGGCCCAATGCTTGACTGCCAACTTTCGTCCCGGAGCGCAGCCAGATGCCTCCCTCGGGTGGCTGTGCTATGTCCTCGAAGGCCCTGGGAAACCGTCAGGTCGTGGACTCCTCCGGCTTTGGACTTCGCTGTGTATTACTCGGCGCCACGAAGCCTCGAAATTAAAAACATCTGAATTCCGGGGCCAATAGTTCCTTCCTCTCACGGTTTGCCCAAAGTGATACGTCCACGAGGAAACTGAAATTTGACTTCCATGAAATACATAGGTTTTGTTGTCCACGTGAAGTAGTGTTGGGCCAAAAGAATTCCGGTCCTAGATTCGCTACGTTCATGATATTAATGCTTTATGCCCCGCCGCCAACAATATTTACAGTCCTTTTCTCTGTTAGCAAAATGAAGCACGCATCTCGAGATCAATGATCATTTTCTACTCCATCTCCATTTGTTTGCCACATGCACATTGCTTCGCGTTTCCTTGAATAATCCGTCTTCCGATATTCACACGTGTCAAACGGCTTAAAATGTCCACTGTAAGTGCATCGAACTCCCCCCAACAGATCAACTTTTGAGTTAACCTATTACATATCTAGTCTCATAAACGAACCGGATATCAACAGTCCGAAAATGGCATGCTGCAAAGTGGCATGTATGCGTGTCCTTCAGCCTATCTCGTTTATCCACCAGACCCTACCGGTCGACGCCCTAGCCAGCACGCCCTATTGCAATACGTTTCTCCCGAAGACCGTAGAAAACAAGAAAATCTTCGTTTGATTCAACAACAGCAGTATAACGATGCCAATTCCTCACGAGACACCCAGCGCTCCGGGGGGAGCTAACGAGGGATATCGGACTATCTTAAATGAGCCTTCAGGTCTAAAAGGTCATCATCCTGAATTGCGGACTGAAAAACACTGGTGCAAAAATTCTCAAGTCAGGAAACCCAACGACAAGACGCCCGAGAAAAAGAAATGAAAAGTTCGTTATCCTAAAGCACTGTTTGCCTATGAGTCTGTTTCCAAAACTGCTCTTCATATGGGTCTTATTCTTCGCTCTATCCGCAGTGCTTGGGCTGTGATACACCGAGATGGTCTGAGTGCAGTGAAATGCTCGCTCAAGAGTCGCCAATACTCAAGTAGCCCCGTTCGCCTGTCTTGACAAACACACTCCTTGGTCTTCGATGTTATTTCATTTTTTTCACTATACTGATACCCATTGATTAATTTTTGGTGTACTCTTTTACTTTCATTTTTTACAGTTCTATGTCTTCCGCTTTTGAGGGCTGCATGTCAATGACTTGGATTTTTATACTTTCTGTTGCTGAAATTTTAACGAGTAATGTTAAAGAAAATCTCATCAAACCTCTTTGTTTGCCTTTTGGAATTACTAGTAGACTGTGTTTCGCCCTCCTCGAAAGCGTTTTGTAATTGTTTTTGGCTACTTATTATCTCTTTTTATTTGCATACGCGAATCTCTGAAATTTTCAAACCTGTTCGGATGCTGTATGTATTATTGGGTTTTACTTGTTCAAAACTCCTTGCGAAATGTGTTTTTATTTAGCCTACTGTGGTTTTCAGAGTCACTCCTGAAGCGTGATCCGCAAGGATAAGGCTGCCTAGATTGGTGCAGGCCGGAATACGCCGATGTCAAATTTTCAACAGAAGGTACTTGTACCAAATGCACGTTGCCTGAAATAATTCGACTCCGGTCTCAGATTGAGAATCGGGTTCTCCGAACTGACGTATTGCCATTTCGGCAGTCCTTAACTGAGGGATTTTGAGGCAACGGGATTTCTCTCCGCCATGGCGCGGAATGGCTTCTGGGACTCGACTTGTGCACCAGGTCAGCCTTAACCAAGTCCCTGGGGCGCAACCCTGTCCTCCAAGGCCACCAACCTTGGCGTACCGCCCGGACCAATCAGATGACTCCAACCCTAAGTGGGGCTTTATCTCCCGACTGACTCAATTACGCTATGCACAGAGCGTACTCCGATCAGTCATTTCAATTACATGGTTTAGAGGATCTACAACAGCCCAACACGTTAAGACATTTATTGCTTGGAATGTTTTGGGCGCCGGCGCCTTCTGATCTCCTCGGGATTGTGGGCCAAACGTGACCTGCATGGCGGGGCGATGCACTGGCCTAGAATTGCCCTTTTGCTACGAGCCCCGACTGGCAGACTAGCTTGTTCTTCAGGCATACATGGCAGGTCATTCCGTCATGGGGTTATCTTTTCTGCTACCTTGGCCATGGCTTAAATATGCCGTCGTCTTCCTGAATTCATCCCCTTTTCTTTTTCTTTTCTTCATTACATTCTCAATTATTACTCTTTACTACCTACATACCTTACCGAGAGAGCTCACAAACCAATTTATCTTCTCGAATCCACATATTTCAAACTCGACCTCCGCTTCATATTCATAGTCATGCCATACGCAACGCACTGGATTTGCGGAAACTGCAATTTCGGACCGATGATGATCTCAAACTACCCTTCTTGCATCAGCTGCAGCCATCAGCCATGCTCCTGCTGCACATACGACTCCGTTGACTGCTCAACGCTGCGCACTGAGAGTCTCTCTCCGTCCGGAAACCTCACAACTTTGGACATGTCCTCCATCGATTGGCACCTCAATACCTATACAAACCCTTCTCTTCCACTGCCTGATGCCACTAGAGAGATGTTGGGAGACTTGCAAGCCTCGATTATCAACCGCGCTACAGACCTCTACATCTGCTGCGCTTGCGGAGATGGCCCCAAGGTATACCAGAACCAGGGCCGCTGCGTAAGTTGCGACCATGATGTCTGTGGGTATTGCACCCATATCAAGTAACTATTTATGTTACGAAAATGGCTTTAATTCAGAAGGTACACTATCGCATGTCTAAATCTGGGAAACTTCAAATTCTGACTGCTTTGGCTTGATAGAAGTTATTGTTGGCAGGCCGACATACCTTTCGATTTGTTTGCATTTTAGCGGGCATGTCCAGCGATTTTTATTATGTTTAGCGCTTAAGCATGCGATTTGGATTTTGGATTTTGGATATGTATAATGACTGAATTTTCGTTTTTGTTGTTCTTTTTTTTTTTTTTTTTTTGCCGATTGTATTCATTTCTCTATTCGATTGCAGTGTTTTTCTTTCCTTTTGTATTTTGTCTTTTTAATGTCGCTATTTAGCCGCATAGGGTAGTGTTGCATATGCGCCGGGACTTTTCAGAGATTACTTGTAAGCTTTAATTTTTCGGGTTTTGTATCTTTAGATCATTGGCATCGGAGCTTTCATTCTAGAGGCATCAATTGAAGCGGTTTTTTGCAGTTGAGAAATTACTCAGTCATTCTTCTGCCTTTATATTTAGGCAGGAGTCAGCCCCAGAATGCCTTGCAGGCTAGCCTAGCCCCGTTAAGTTAGCGGCTTGTCTCTGCCCGGTGGAGCTTGAGCCCAGTCATCAAAGTTAAACAGGAGGAATAGATCACGGCAAAAGAAACCGCATCCCAAAACAATAATATGAGCCTTCTGGTATGTCCAAGTGATTTCCTCCCGAACCTCGCCTCGAGAAAGAATCTTCCCCTCGAGAGGAAAAAAAAGACAAAAAAAGAAGAAATATATGTGTGTGTTCGCGCTTCAGCTCTTCCCCGCTGCCTGGAGGGCAAGGCCGTTCAAACAACCCCATTGGCTTAGCCGCTGCCTACTTCTGAGCCTTCAATGATATCACTGTTTGCCTAGCACCGATATCCAAAATTCTCCCCTGGGCCTCTTCTCCCAAAATCATGTTGCTGTTAACTCTAGACGAAAATAAATTCGCTCAATTAATTATTTGCCTATTCACGCTCCGGGTTGATTATGCTACGGTAATCAGTTTCCCCTCAAATACCCTGCAGACAACCCCTGAACAGTTGACCAACCAAAAAGAACAAATAAACATACCCAGGGACAGTTTGCCAATGCGAACCCAGGAGACGCAACCAGCAGCAGAAAGCGAAATATCCGTCTGAAAGAATTCCGCAAATGGAGAGAAGGTACTCTCGCAACCACATTATCGCCGAGACGAGCTGAAAAGGTTCACTCCCCCCCTTAGGCTGAAGAGCTCGTATTTTTTAAAACTGCGGGTGCGCCTCAACCATTGCAGCCAGTGGGAAGGGCGGAAGTGTATCGGGTACCTTTTCCCTTGGACGACGCCTGAAGAAAAAAGGAAAAGGTACGGCATCACGGTGGTGTGTAGATGTCTGAGATTTTGAAGTCTGTCGTACACCCGGGCTTTAGGAAAAGTGGAATGAAGTGTGCGGATTGGCTGACAGTTTAACGGGTTTTACTTGCTTTTTATTTTGTTTTTCTCCAACCGTTCCTCCCATGACGCCGTGTTTTATTGATAGACAAATGAACTTTAAATTACCTAAGGTTTTTAAGAGCAAAGCTACTTGTAAGACATTTATTTTGCTGAGGAGTACCTGCGTTTCTCCATTCCAGTTGGCGTGTTTGCGAGTCTGCTGGGTCTGAAGAAGTCGAAGTGGTTTGGACGTTGCGGCGCTTGGAATCCGGGGCCCCAGACCTAGCCTGTTTGGGAATAGTGCGGCTCAAGAAGGCGGGCTGTCCGATTAGGGTCACGCTGCACCCCGTGACCATGCGAGCCCTATCCCTGAGATTGCTTAGGTCTTGGCGACTCACTTCCGCTCCGCGATCAAACGGCCAAGGAAACGGCAGATAACGGCCTGAGCTCGTGATTTCTGCCAGAGACATGGCCCCGGTCAATGGTTGGGCAGAGATTTTGTAAGCTGACCATCATTATGCTTGCTGCCCACGGGCCATGGCGCACGCGAAGTGATGAACATCATTGATGCTGGCGAACCGGATTTCCAGCCAAGGCCTACCGGAATTATGTGTTAGAACCCGGGAACCAAGGGGGAATCCGTACGAAGGATCGCTGTGTTCACGCCAAAAGAGCTAGAAAGAAAAGAAAAAAGACAACAACATGGGAATTCCGCTGGTAGGCCGCAGGTCACCTGCGCAAACTGTTCCAATATGACCACAAATTTCCCTGGCGGAAGAGTGAACCAGCCACCAGCCCCGACAATTATTCGGAATCGGCTCGCTATGTAATTGGCGAAATATGGTCAGCGATCGCGCCTTATGATGCTTAGCCCCCTGATTAGTGATTGAGGGACGAGGGGTGGAGGGGTGAGAAGTTCGGCGGAATGAGGCTTCTCAGAAAACCGCTCATAAGTCTCATCCTTCTCCATCAGCCGCTATGTAGGGATTGTTGATGCCTCGATCACGAGGCATTTTCTAGAAGGCTTTAGCGGCCTTCTAGCGCGGGAGTAGTGGCTTTTTCCAGGGATCAATGAACTCGATCGGCCCGGAGTGTGGTCAAACTCGCGATCCCAGAAACCAATCTTTGGGTGGAATTATTCGCTGCCAAGGATTTGAAGCAGGCGATGACCCGTACCGTGGTCACCTGTGCTTCTTTCTGACGTGCCGTGACCCGCCAGGGGATTTGAACACCCTTCCATCAGGCTTCTAGAAGCCTACGCGCGGAGATGAGGCGGGTGCCCGACGAATGAACCCGCGAATACAATGTCTCTCCTGCCCTGTTATCTTTCCGTTTCTCCCGCTCCCAGTCCATACCAAGGAAATGCCTCTCCACAGATAGAGAGTTCCTCACAGTCCCTAGTACCCCGCATCCATCCCCCTCATTCGCCAATGGCAGAGAACTGCAATTGCTCAGGGCCGTGTTCACTGATATCACACCCTCTCCAGTGACGACAGGGAATAAATTCCGCAGCGTTGCTAGTTATGGCGAGTTATTGGTCAGCCGTAGGATTCATTGCCCCAGTCATGCTCCTGAAAATCCCGTCTATTTGGCGGACCTTATCTTTTCTCCGTACTGGTTGCCCATGCACAATCCCACCCAGCCCAACCAATCGATGTCAAAGGAGCCGATATCCCCCCCATTGGGCAGCAGGTACCGATTGACTTGCAATTCTACCCCTTGAACCATCAGCCTGCTTCGAGGATTGGGGCCTGCACGTCCCGTTGATGGGGTTACTGGATGAGGCGCAGCAGTACGAAAAACGACAAGCTTCCCCAAATCACAACACCGGCCGCAACATCGGTCACAGCATCAGAACTTCAAAGGCCCCAATAAATGAAAAGCTGGCGGTAAATGTATTTAGCGCGCTCAGAGGCAGTATTCTTCCATACGGCCTCGTAAAAAAGAGACTGTGAACGTTCCAGCCTCATCGCTGGTTAGCCTCAGGTTTTGCACCGCCACATATCCTTCGATGATTTATGCCCACCACCAATCACAGCCCTAACTTGCACCACCAGCATCGTGCCAAAAAAGAGAAAAGAGACGAGCAGACGGGCACCTGCAGGGCTTCTCTTATTATTTTTTCACCGCAAATCCTAGCAGGTTGTGCCCGAACGATCATGTCAGGCAATTGAAAATCCGGCGCCTGCTCGCCTGCAAAAAGAAACATCTTGCCTGATTAAAGTCCGCACCTCACTTCCAAACTAGCCTCGCCCCACCGGTGGAGTCTCTCGAGTCCTGCTCGCAGCCTCCCACATGCCACCGGGAGATGTCATGTCCTGAACTCCAACGCTCAGCCAAACAAGCCCTTGTTGGACCGTGTATAATCTCGGAGCTATATAATCTGTCCGGAGTTCGGTAAACTCGTAAAAAGTAGGCGCCAGATGTGTCATACAACCTTCCCATCGGCCTCCCCGTCAAGACAAAAAGAGAAACCGGCGTAATTCTCATTCATACAGCCACAAATCCATCCACCGAACTTATCTTCCACCTGCCAGTACACTTGACGGGCTCCGGCTCAGAGATCTGCCTCAAGAAAACGCCTTGAGATCAAGTTTTGACTCAGCATTCTTTGCATAACCAGCAAATATATGGGGAAAACACGGCTTGGTTCCAGACTAACTAACCAATGACCGCGTGAGATTCCCCAGCATTTTGATAATGCGGAAGGGCAAACGAAGACAGGGTCCATAGTAAATCATACGTCAAATGGTTCGCCAGCAGCGGAATCGTGGAACCGACCAGTTGGCTGATAGGCGGGAGATACATCCTGAGGATCACAGTCATTCACTCTTGAACTCTTGATATTATATGTTTTAGCGGCCCTAGGCATGAGTCACTCCACTCATGACAAAGCTGTGCACAGAGCCTTCCAACTCATTTTCAGTTCGTGTGTCCATGGCACAATCGATTGTTTCTTTTCTGTTTATTTCTTTCTTGTATTCAAAAATCGAAAATCGAAAAAAAAAAAAAAGAAAAAACAAAAATTCCTTTGAATGGTTATCATCTATAGATTTGGTCACAAAACATTTACAACTAGATAAGATAAAAGGAAGAAGAAAAGGGAAAATATATAGTTGTAATAACTCCTCTTTTATTCCGCCCAAGCATATTTTTTATCAGCAGGCTTGTAGTTGCGCTGAGCCGGAAAGCAAAAATAATGAATATAAACACCAAATCTTTTGGCGTCGAATTTGTTAATTTATCATCATAAATACTGTAGGTAAAAGGTAATTTCTCATTTGTATTTACGTAGCCGTGGGATATATGCGTCAAGTTGAAAAAGTAAAAAATCACACAGGAATGATGGCTGTAGAATAACCAAATGAAAAACGCGGAAACGGGGAACCGTTCCAATTCAACAACCAACTCACTTCTACAGGAAATATATACGGTCCTGTACTGGTCTGCGTTTGCTCCGCTTTTGAGAAATAAGTCGAAGAGGTACGGAGTATGTAATGATCATATTAAATGATTGGATATCTGAATCTACTTCTGAATAGCTATAAACATCTCAGGCGCCCCACCGTCCTTGCTTCTCCCTTTCACGTTGTCGTTTTCAGTGCGACTGCTGGCATTTTCATCCATGGGCGTCCTGTTCCCGAATAACTGAGAACAGTAGGCTCTGTCGTTCAGCTCCAAACATGTAACCGCCCAATATTGGGCGTGGGCGTAGTGGTGGTGCTGTCATCGAAGCCATATTGGCAAACTGTGGGTAGTGTGGGTAGCACTGTATCCCGCCATGGTATCCGCTCATTCGTGCTGGCCCCTTTCTCACCCCCTTGGAACCCATCGCCCTCTACGATTGGGTTCTCCGAACCCTAAACTCCCACTAGGTACGCGCCATTCTTTCTTCTTTTTCCCCTTGCCGTTTCCCTTTTTTTCTTTGTTCTTTTTTTCACTTAACCAGCAGACACAGTGACGTAAATAAAGTAGAATAGAACCTGTAGATGCAAGATCTTAACTGGGAAGGAAAGGATAAGAAAAGTTTCAAGCCTTGTAGACTAGAAGTCTTAGTATTTTGCTGTAACAAAGATAAAAGCCGAGCCAGTCACGCTGAAATGCGGAATGCCTATAAAAGCGTCATCTCTCAAGAGAGAGGAAGAAGTAACATAAGAGAGAAGAATGTGGTACTGGCGAGGGTGTTGAATATTTCGTTGGAGAAAAGGAATAGAGTAACTTGCTGTGCGAAACAGCTAGTAATCCAAGGGTATAGGTAGGGAATATATATGTCTGGGATTTCATATCCACCCATCATTTTTTTGTCTCTGGGGAATTGATTGCTTCCCATCGAAAATTATGGGATCTCGCACAACCATCTCACCTGTTATAAAGCAGGAGCGGCAGAAAAATCGGCCTGCAAATGAATAAAAAGTCGTATGGTTGTTGTAATGGTGTTCATGTATGAAACCAGATGATCGTAAAGCAGTCTACAAGGCTAGAACTCGGGAAGGGTCATGCAGAAATCGCCTACGGTAGCCGGTAACTTCCGTCGCAATAGTGTTGAGATCTTTCACCTTATCGCGTCGCATATCGCCGATGGTCTGTTTTAGTCCGGCAACATACTGGTCCCGTTCTTCAGGAGTCTTCCCCTCTCTCAGGGAGCTCATTTCAACAAGTATTCTGTCATCTATGAGGGTTAATATCGGTCCTAAGTCAGCTTCCGAGCACTGCCAAAGGGATAAAAGGGGACCGGGAAACATTGCGGGATATATAGTCGAATGGACGAGTTAAGAGAAGAGAGGTGAAGGGTGGGGAAAAGCTGCAAAAAGGTGGAAACATAATCAAATTCTTGAGCTCATCTTCGTCGACGCACCACTCAAGGTCATATCTCGAAAGTGCTGATATTCGCACGAATGGTCGTTACAAAATCCGCCTGCAGCCTCGTATGGACATATATAATTATGTGGATCGATGTTATGACTGTAAGTTAACGAGCGATAGCCCCCACTAACATCTTCAGTGAAGCGAGGGTGATATCGGTACGCCTTAAATAACCTTAACGGACTCCTGTAAGGGGTAAAATAGCGATGGGCACGCTCTGCATCCTCTTTGGCCTAGTAAAAACGTTAAAATTGTACAATGGAATCCGAAAGGGTGGGTTCTTCATACCTTGGGAGAATCCGCGCCGAGGTCAGTCACAGCGCCCTGGGTATCCAAAGTTAGTACATTCTCATCTTGGGGTGTAGAGTATGAGTCGGCAGCTACATGCTCTACTTCATCTGGTAAAACAAGGCAGGGCGAAGTTTGAACGAGACCGGGTTGCTCTGGGGTAGGATCCGGTTCGGGAGGTTCGTATCCGTCTGATCCAGATGAAGATCCCTGGTAACTCATCGAATCTCCAGAGTTATCAGGTTTAACCAAGGGAGGGGCTGGTTTATTCTCCAAACCAGTGTGCAAAGGCCCAGGAGAAACGCTCGCTTGAGCCGATCGCTCGCCCATCTCCGTGATTTTTGATTCTGCAATGGATTCAGAACGCGATGCCGCTGGCTCTTCCAGTGCTTGTGTCTCTTCTAGGTCCAACATATCTTGTGTGCTTCCCATCGACTCGTCCATGGCGGAGCTAGAGCATGTCGTCCCATCATCTGCAATGTCAGCTTGGGAAAGAACGCTAGTTTCCTTGGGGGGAGACATTCTCATATCTATCGCTTCTTGGGATGTCTTTGGGACGGTCTCAAAACGCTTGGCCGCTGTCTGCTCCCCAGCCGAAGGTTGGATTGATGATGCGGAGCCATGGTCTTGAACCACGCCACTGAGAGCTGATTCTTGAATGTTTAATGCAAAATCAGCAGTAGTTTCCTTTGGGGTATGTTGTTGGGCTAGAAAATTGTAAACCGAAGGGTGAGTTTCTCTGACAGCTAGACCAATACTAGGGGCCGATCGCGATAGGCTGCGGGGAAGTTCGAAACGGTAATGGCCATTCTGGGAGTAGAACTCACCTTGATCATCACGCATATCTTCATCTTCATCTGCTTCTTCCAGGCGGTCCTTAGTGGCTTGGAGTTCCTCGATAGATTGCCCAGCGGTTTCAATCCCGAGGGCTTCTAGTTCTTCAATGAGAAGACGTTTCCCGGCTTTTCCTTTCTCGATTTCGGCCAGTAACCTTTGTTCTTCCTCACGAAACTGCCGCAACCGCGCTTCGGATCTTTGTAATTCAGCCTCAAGTACGGGAAGCCCGGATTCTATTTCTCTTTTGCGCATGAACTTCTTCCGTATCGATTCAATATGCGTGGGGTCAAGCGAGCCCTGCGTTAGAACTGACTGGCTACGAAGGGCATCATCAAACCTTAGACTTGCTTGGATTCCCGAATTCACTATCTTCTCCGGACCGGTGGAATGAACTAGTGAATTCTCGGGTTGGCTCGAGAGTGGTACAGCAAGTTCAGTTTCTATCGTCGGCTTGCATCGAACTTCTGGAGCAACGGAGCTATTCTCGTCGGCTGAGGTTGTAGCCGAGTGCGCTAAGGCTCCCGGTGACTCTACTCGACTTGCAGATTGTTTTGCTTTCTTGCGCTTTTCATACTCTGCTATTCTCTGGCGCATGGCCTGGAGCTCGGCGTTTAGATCGTCCGGACCCTTCCCTCGGTTGCGCGGCTGTGGTGTAGATACTGCCGGAGTGGAACGATGGGAGTAGTTCCGTGAAGGGAAGTCGGATAGGGGAGGCAGATCTCGGGTTAGTAGTTGATTTGATGTCGAAGTCCTACCAGATCCGACGAAAGGGGATTCAGCTCCGGGGCCCTTTGGCTCAGCAGTATCATTGTCCGAACCATACATGAATTCATCCTCACTTATGTCAATAATCACCTTATGTTGGGTGCTCGCCACACTCTTTTCTTGTGCAAATTGAGTTTTGTGGAGTGCGGGGCTCGGCTCATCAGTAAAGTCGGACGCCCTTGGTCGTTTTCGGGGAGCTCGTATCTTTGTCGATGATGGCTCGGTTGATGGGGTGGTGTTATTATTAATAGAGACTTCTTGGGCTTTGTTAGGTTCAGAACTAGTCATGAACAACCCAGGGATGCGAGCTGTTGACGTTGGCTCGGGCGCAGGTGGGCGGCTAGGCAACGGATGGCTTAGGGATGGCAGAGGTTGGGATGACTGAGATGGGGACGTGGAATTTTGCGAGCTACGAGTCAGGCTGCTACTGGCCGGAAGTCGTTGAGCAACAACCGGAGCTTCAACAGCTGACCGGGTTTGGCTTCTTCCAAGTCCTTGTTTTTTCAATTGTTCCATTCGTTGCCTAGCCAACTCCGTCTGGGCCTTGTTCTTCTCCTTCGCCCGAGTTTCGCTAGTAACCTGGGGTGGCGACTGCGAGGTTGGCATTTTTGCAGTCGAAGCAGTATCGTTAGCAGGGACTAAGGGCGATTTTTGCAGTGGTATCGACTTCTTTGAGTCTTCAGGTTTGGCAGGTTCTGTAGTACTCGAAGACTTTCCGGCCTTATTTGCAAGCATTCGGGCAATTATATCCTTGCGCTCCATAGGCTTGCTTGAGCCTGCAGTGAGCGCATTTGATATTCCTTGTGTCGGCTGGTGGTTCGTTATCCTGGGTGCTTCTGGAACAACTTCACTGTTTGGGCTTTTGACAAGCGCATCGGGGGCTGAACGCGAGACAGGCGTCATAGCAGTTTCAGCGTCGGAATCGGGAACGACCAGCGGCTTTGCAACTGACGTGGGCTTCTCTTCTTTTGACTGGTTAGTGGTGGCATGCTGTTTGTTTCGGGTGGAAGTAATTTTGAGTCCGATCTCATCGTAAAGCCGTTTGAGAATAACTGGGTCGATGCCTTCATTTACAAGTTCATCGAATTTGATATTGTGGGGAGCTAAACCTAATAATGCCCCCTGTGCCTGGACTCGTAGTTGCGCTGGGGACTTGCCATATGAGGGGTATGTCCGGCTTCCATTAGTAGTTATGTCTGTTTTATCACAGGAAGCGGGTGACTGGACGGAGGAGACGGGCAATGATTCGCGAGAGCTTCTCGCGTCTTCCATCGGGACGGTGTGGTGGTCCCGAGAGCCTAATTTATCCTGAGCACTTCCCCCATGGACAGCACATGTGCCAGTATCTAAATCGGCCGGTCTCACATCCTGGCCAGAAAACCCAGCAGCCGTCTTATTTGGATGCGGAAATTGATGCCTTCCTAGCTTGTTCGAATTTCGGGGGCCTTCAGGGGGTTGCTGACGCATGCGTGATGAATGAGAAAAAGAAGGTTGTCCTGCGTCATGGTCAGTTGGTTGTTGCCATAATGCAGGATGAGCGCAAATACCCTGAGCACCATCGCCATTATATCGCTTAAATTTTTCATTTGGCCGGTGTGGCAGTAGATATGCCCCAGCAGTATCCTCTTTCGGTTGATGGTCTTGGTACCCATATGACTCTGGTTCTTCTTCTTCTATCTCCCCGTTGCTTAGCTCACCTTCCTCTCTGTCACCAAAATTCGTGGATTCCGGCGATTCCATTGGGTCCGAACCTTCGGCCGTAGCAGCCGTATCATTTTCTTTTATTGTGGCACCCGTGCGGATTGGAGGTATGTTTTCAGATAAGCCATTTTGTTGGGGTTGAGAGGCGATGGCCTGCTGGGGAAAGCCCACGGAAGGGGCAAAAGCAGGTACGTATGGATCTGGCTGGTAGGAAGAAGGGTGAAAAGGGGGCATGAAGGGAAAAGGTGGCGCAAAAGGCATGGGTGCGTTATTATTACCCGAAAAACCTGGAATCTGAGTGCTTGACTTAAAGCCAGGGCTGTTGGTCGAGTAGGCTTGAGGTTGAGGGGGGATAAGAGGTGGCGGGTGGTACGCATCAGAACCCTCACCTAGCGCTGACGAGGGAGGATCTCGAGGCCACTGTTGAGAGGGGTTATAGTGACCACCGAACGAAGGGGTAGGAGGGTAATTCGATGACATATTGAGAAGCTGTTCGGAGTTGCTGGTATACAAAGAGATGGGATATATTAAATCATGGGCGGGGTTAGGATGGGCGGCTGGTTGATATTAAAGGGATGCTTCAAGCCCTTCTGCAGATGTGAGTAAATCCGGCTCAAGTCGCAATAAAGGCGTTGAATGTGTATTACGCGTCAAGAAGAGCAAGATGCGGCAGTAGATACCACCAGTCTCCAATCGTAACATCACACACCGTACAGGGGTGATTTTTGTAGTCGGAGAATGAAAACGGATCCTTTGGCGGGAGCTAAATGGTCGATAGCCTGGAGAGGTAGTTCATCAAAATAAATCCAGCCACATCAGGAAGACATGCGTAGCGATTAGATAGTATTGCACCACAAATGATGTACTCGAAGCATGAGTACGCCTGGTGTCGAGAGCAAGCCGTAGTGCAGAGAGAAGAGTTGGCGATGATGGTCAGGAGAAGAAGAGAAGAGGAGAGGAAGTTGGATTTTGGATGCCGACTTGAGAAATTTGAAAACCAAAAAGGAATAGACCGGTCATGTGACTTCCCACCCCGACCACGACTTTTTGGCGCCAGCGCACGGGCCACCGCAACCCCGGCAGCCGCAACAAAGTAAACAAACACAGCAGCTTGGATGAAGTCACTCGGTTTCCACAGCCAAACAACAAGCGACAATTACAACGATTGCAACGGTTACGACCCTCCACTGGAAAAGATTGTTCCTCTGGGATGAGAGGAGAAGGCCTTTTACTTATTCTTTGTTTTTAATGCGTTCTTTTCTCTCCTATTTCATTCGTTTCTTCTAATATCTCCAACCGCTTTAGTTATTTCGCGACCTGGGTCCTTGACAAGCAGCTATATACACGCGCCATAGAAAGAACTAACTCGAACTCATGAGCTCTATCTACTCTTAAAGTAAATAGAACATGGCCCCCCTTCCACAGAGCCCTTCTTCTAGGCGTATCAACCCTTTCAGTCGAGGTTCTCCGTCTCCTTCCCCGCACTCGCCGCAGCCAGCTCCAACCTCATCACCAGCCAGTGCCAGGCCTAAGTCTGTTGCGTTCACCACCCCCGTTTCAACAGGGCAATACGTGCACAGCCGTAATGCGTCATTCTCACCTATGAGCTCGGGAACATATGTATCCTCGCATACCAGACAGCGCTCAAATTCAAGAAGCAACTTACCAACTTCGAATACATTTGCTCCGCAATTTATAAAATCGGAAGAGCTACGGAGAGGCGCTGATCAGATCCGTGGGATTGAGGGCGATAATGACTTTTCAGGAAAGAGATATGTTTGGTTAAGGGACCCGGAGAAGGCTTTCGTCCGGGGTATGGTCTTGGAGGATAACCAGAATGGACGCTTATTAGTCCAATGCGATGAGGGCGGTGTATGTTGAAATGCTCATGTTGGAATTACAGTACTACGGAATTTGCATGCTAATAATTTGGCTTTTCCTAGCAACGCGAGGTCGATACCGAGAGCGTCGATAAAGTCAATCCCGCGAAGTTCGACAAGGCGGACGATATGGCTGAGCTAACCCATTTAAATGAAGGCTCTGTCGTTCACAATTTGCATACGCGCTATAAATCAGACTTAATATACGTAAGGAATATCTCAGTTTCTATGTTTACGCATCAGTGAATTGTATATTAATTGGACGGTGCAGACTTATTCTGGGCTCTTCCTGGTTACTGTCAACCCCTACTGCCCATTACCCATTTACACGAATGAATATGTGAAGCTGTATAAGGGTCAGACACGGGAAGAAACACGACCACATATCTTTGCCATGGCAGATCAAGCATTTCGAAATCTTGTTGAAGAGGGGCAGAACCAGAGTATTTTAGTCACGTAGGTTTTTTGAGCGTCGCTTTTCCCGAGGTATGAGTAACTGACGTACGTACAGTGGTGAGTCTGGCGCTGGTAAGACGGAAAACACAAAGAAGGTCATTCAATACCTTGCAGCCGTTGCATCCTCCTTAGATGGCCCACAAGGCCGCTCCGCCAACAAACAATATTCCAACCTTTCCCAACAAATCTTAAGGGCGAATCCAATCCTTGAGGCGTTTGGTAATGCTCAAACCGTGAGAAATAACAACTCCTCCCGCTTTGGAAAATTCATTCGAATTGAATTTTCACGAACCGGTCAAATCTGTGGCGCCTCCATCGACTTTTATCTCTTAGAAAAGTCTCGAGTCGTGAAGGTTAATTCTCAAGAACGGAGCTATCACATATTTTATCAACTTCTCCGTGGCGCAGATAAGGAATTAAGACGGCATCTTCGGCTTTCTGACCTTGATATTGAAGATTTTGGGTATACGCGGGATGGAAACGACTCAATTTCAGGTGTTTCCGACCTTGATGAATGGAATGCCCTTATGGAAGCTTTCGGTATCATGAACTTTTCTGATAACGATCAATTGTCGATTCTTCGAACTGTGGCTGCAGTTATGCATCTGGGAAACGTTACCGTCACCAAGGAAAGCCTACGAGCTGACCAAGCGACACTGACATCCGAAGGGTATGAAAGTGCTGCAAACGCTTGTCGACTTTTGGGC
This sequence comes from Blastomyces silverae, assembly GCA_001014755.1. Classification (NCBI taxonomy): domain Eukaryota; kingdom Fungi; phylum Ascomycota; class Eurotiomycetes; order Onygenales; family Ajellomycetaceae; genus Blastomyces; species Blastomyces silverae. The sequence goes on along the minus strand of LDEV01001186.1, from coordinate 28,288 downwards.
ATCACAGTTGATCCCTTTGTGAAGGGGCTGCTTCATCCCAGGGTAAAAGCTGGGAGGGAGTGGGTAGAGAAAGTTCAGACTCCTGAGCAAGTACGGCTTGGTCTCGATGCGCTTGCAAAAGGTATCTACGAACGGGGATTTGCGGATCTCGTCATGCGAATTAACAACCAACTGGACCGCAGCGGTACAGCAGGTGAGGATAGCTACTTCATTGGGGTTCTCGATATTGCCGGCTTCGAGATTTTCGAGAGTAATAGCTTTGAACAGCTCTGTATCAATTATACCAACGAAAAGTTACAGCAGTTTTTCAACCACCACATGTTCGTGCTGGAACAGGAAGAGTACGCCAGAGAGCAGATCGAATGGCAGTTCATTGATTTTGGAAAGGATCTTCAGCCCACCATCGACCTCATAGAGCTACCAAATCCAATTGGTATATTCTCCTGCTTGGATGAAGATTCTGTGATGCCAAAAGCTACTGATAAATCTTTTACTGAAAAGCTTCATTCGTTGTGGGATCGAAAATCCCCAAAATATCACTCTTCTCGCCTCAACCAGGGATTTATCCTCACCCACTATGCTGCGGAAGTCGAGTACTCCACTGAGGGCTGGCTAGAGAAAAACAAGGATCCTCTTAACGACACAGTCACCCGACTGTTATCTTCGTCAAACGATAAACATATCGCCAATCTCTTTGCTGACTGTGCCGATGTCGACGAAGAATATGGAGTATCAAAGAGCCGTGTAAAGAAAGGACTATTCCGTACTGTTGCCCAAAGACACAAGGAGCAACTTTCGAGTCTCATGGCTCAGCTACACTCTACACATCCTCATTTTGTGCGTTGTATTTTGCCTAACCACAAAAAGAGGCCCAAGTTGTTTAATGGTCCATTAGTACTTGATCAACTCCGCTGTAATGGTGTACTGGAGGGCATTCGAATTGCTCGTACTGGATTTCCCAACCGCCTTTCATTCACAGAGTTCCGGCAGCGGTATGAGGTTCTCTGTCCGCGAATGCCAAAGGGGTACATTGACGGGCAAAACGCGGCTAAAATCATTGTTGAGAACCTGGGGCTGGACAAAGCTATATATCGTATTGGTCTGACAAAAATGTTCTTCAGGGCTGGTGTGCTTGCAGAACTCGAGGAGCAGAGAGATACTCTCATACGCGATATCATGACAAGATTCCAGTCTGTTTCCAGGGGATTTGTGCAAAGACGTATCGCCAGCAAACGGCTCTACCGTACAGAAGCCACCCGTATCATCCAGCGCAACTTCCACGTTTATCTTGATCTAAAATCGTCGCCATGGTGGACATTGTTTGTCCGGATGAAGCCGCTTCTCGGAGCCACACGAACTGCTGGGGAAGTGAAAAAGCGCGACGAGCAAATCAGGAAGCTTGAGGAGAAGGCACGAAACGACATTGCAGAGCGTCAAAAATTGGAAGAGGAGAGGCGGAGGGCAGACATCGAAGTGCAGCGAATAACAAAGACTCTCGAGAGTGAGCGGGCGCTGGCGTTGGATAAAGAGGAAATTTTCAAACGACTCCAACTTCGGGAGATCGAACTCAGCGAAAAACTAGCCGGAGCGATCACAGATCAAGAGAGCTTGGAGGATCAACTGGATGAGTTGATCGGGTCCAAAAAGAAGACGGAAGAGGAGTTGGAGCTTCGGCGTTCGCAACTTGAGCAGGCTGCCCAGATAATGAGTCGCCTTGAGTCGGAGAAAAAAGAACTTCAAGGACAGATCACCCAGCTTGAGAACCAGTTACAGGATATTGAGAATAGTCACCAAAAACGGGATAGCGAGGTTGACAAATTATCTCATGAGATCAAAATGCTCAGTAGCCACCTTAGCTTGAAGGAACGGAAATTACAAGATCTCGAAGCTAAACTTCTTAAGACCGACCAGGACCTCGACATCAAACTGGCAGATACGACCAAAGAGCTTCAGTTTTCAAAAAAGCAAGTGAAAGATCTCATAGAAGAAAACAGATCAATTCGTCAGCAGATTTCAGATTTATCCTCCACATCGACGGGGTATGAAGAATTGGTCCGACGAAAGGAAGGGGAGATTTCCATCCTTCGTGGAGATGTGAAGAAATTTGAGTCGGAGAAGAAATCCCTGGAAGCCGAAAAGCAAACTCTTGCAAGCCGACACAGTGACATGCAGCAACGGCTCCGTGAACTCCAAGCGCAAACCGATGCTATGATGTCGGAGAAGAAGAACCTGGAGCGTGAAGCCGCGGATGTTAAGAAGCTACTAGAAGCCAAGATCTCCGAAGATGCTGAGGCCGGACAAAGTCGCAAGATGCTTGATCAACAAGTTAAGGATCTCAAGGAACAGCTGTATGCCGTTCAAGCTGATCTTAGCCGTGAGAGACAATCAAGAGACGATGTACAAATGCTCGGTGAACATAAATATGCGCAGCTTCACCAGGAGTTTGAAAATCTCAACGAGTCGAAGATTACTATTGAGAAAGAAATGTATATCCAACAAGACACATTACGGCGAGCCACGGAAGCACGAACCGCAGCTGAGACGTCCCGCAAAGAGCTGCAAAACGAGCTTATCAAACTACGAGAGCGTTTCACCAAGGTTGAACGCGCACATTTGGATGCCGAAACCGCAATGGAAAAGAAAATTGTGGCGCAAGCGAGCGAGCGGCAAGCAAGTTTACGGCGAGACCTTGAGGCAACAACGAAGGAATTTGACGAAATCGAAAAGGAGCGGGCTCGCCTTGCTGCGCAGGTGCAAGACTTCACTCGAACCATGGCCGAGTCTGAGGCATTTCGGATTCGTCACGATCAGCATAAGGAGCGCTTGGAACGCGAACTTGTGACTATCAAAGGGAGGCTTACTGCGTCGGAAAATGATAATAGGGCCCTGCTTAACAAAATCCAGCAAAAGAACCTTGACATTGCTCGCTCAAATTCCCGAGCTGGTGACACGCAACGATTGAGAATGGTGCAAATCCAGAATGAGAAGACTCGGCTAGAGGATGTCAACAAGCAGCTTTCACGACAACTAGGCGATTCTCAACTATCCATCACCGCGCTTGAAAAACAGAAGGAAAAGCTGGCTCTAAGTGTCGAAGATCTCAACCATGAAATTACCAGAGAACATAAGGCCACCCGAAGTGCTGAGAAAGCCGCATCAGCGTCCAATATCCAACTTGCTGAGGCTAACAGAAATCTTGAAACCGAAAGGCAACTAAGGACCCAAGCCCAAGCCAACACGCGGAAACTTCAAGCTTCAATTGATCAAGCGAATAAAGAGCTTCAAGATTGTCATCATCAGCTGATGCTTCTCCATAAGGTATTTAACCCTGAAGCAGACGAAAATCCCAGTTCCTGGGAAGCGGTCAAACCGAGTTTGTCGAAGAGCGTAGACATGGCGGCAGTGTTGGAGACAGTACAAAACAAACTTAGAGTTACCGAAGAGAAATGCACTCGCGCTGAAAGCCAACTAGCTGAGATGCGCCGACGCCACGCAGATGAGATGGCTGAGCTTGATGCTCGATATTCCTCTTCCAAAAGGGCACTGCTTGAGGAGATCGATCAAAATCAAGTTGCCGTGTCGCGTTCGCCGAATCATTTCAGGAAGAATTCGGAACCTGTCAAGCGCTACTCGAACCCTTCCACGCCTAACAATCGCCGGTTTAATTTCAATGACGGTGCTAATGATTCTGCCCGATCTGACAGAACCGTGGACACTGTGGCTTACCAGAAGCGAATGGATACTGCTGCTGAAATTGAGATGCTTCAAAATCAACTGCAACTCACGGAAATGCAGAATCGGCATCTTCAAAGTCAGCTTGAAAGGTCAACTCCGGCTCGTGATTCGTGGCAGGATGAGAGCCCTTCAATCCGAAGAATGCAACTGCTTGAGCGTGAAAATGGGCGCCTTCATGAAAAGCTTGATGACTCTGCCAAGAAAGTATCTGCGCTGGAACGCAGTATTCAATCTGGAGAGTTGACCCTCCGAGACGTCCAAGCCAAATCTCATGAAGAACTCTATGATCTGCTGAACTCTCAGGAACAGTCAAGAAAATCACTACTCCAGACCCACAAGAGTGCACTGGCTGACTTAACAGACGCCAAAAGCCAGTTCGACAAGCTCAAGCATGCAAGGGCAGGCCTTGAGGTCGAGCTTCGGGATGCTACCTCTGAGTTGAAGGAATCACAGCTTGCCAGGGAACAAGATGGAGCTAGTCGAGCCCAATTACTCCAGGAGTTTTCAGACCTCCAAATCAGACTAGATGCTGAAACTTCCAAGGTCGTCGACTTGACCTCCAGCCTCGAACTCTACAAGAGTCGCGCCGATGAATATTTTGGGAAGCTTGAACAGGCCGAAATCGCTGTCTTGAAAGCTAGTCGTGCCGAACAATTCGCCAAATCGCAAGCCAAGGAGGCAGAAGACACTTGTGCGACAATTATGGCAGAACGGAAACAGATGGATAACCTTGTCGAAGACCTGCAACGCCAAACGCAGTCTTATGAAGAAAAGGTCGAAGACCTCGCTGCTGATCTCGACGCGGCATTACAAGCAAAGAGGAGGCTGCAAAATGAATTAGAAGATTACAGAAGCCAGCGCGCCATGGATATCGAAGACAAGGAGACTTCCTTGGAGCAAACGAGAAAGAAATATCAAATGGAATTCTCGACTTTGACAAATGAGCTCGAGATCGAGCGTGAGAATGTGCTCCATATCCGAGGGGAAAATGCTCGATTGCGAGAAGAGATCGAGGAGCTCCGGTCTAAGTGGGATGACGAAGTCCTGAACAGCTCTACCTGGGCTAAAGAGAAGTCGCGGCTGGAAATGACTTTGCAGGATGTATCTATTTCACGCGACGAAGCGGTTAATGCGCACAATGATGCGCAGAGCAAAGTAGTTACATTACTATCCCAAGTACGCGGTCTTCGAACGTCGGTCGATGACATTTCCGGTGAACGCGACGCACTGCTTAAAGAGAAGCGAACTCTTGAAACACGCCTCAATGAAGCGTCAGATCGCTTGGCTGAACTTGCACAAGGAGAGAATCCTTCGCTTCGCAACGCCGCCTTGATGGACCGAGAGCTCCTTGAATTAAAAACTAAACTTGCCCAGCAGGAAGACTTGTCTTCAGCTGCAATTGGAAAGATGAGACGAGCTGAAGCACTGGCAACTGAAATACAGAAAGAAATTGTGGCTGAACGTGAATCAACTGCTCAGCTCTTCAAGGAAAAGGCTGCCTTGGAGAAGCAGCTCAAGGAGGCGCAGTTGAAGTGCGTCGATTTGGAAACTAAGGGCTACTCCTCTGCTAGCCAGGACGTGAGGTTTCTGCATAAACGTATCCAAGATGTAGGATATCCCCTCAAACTAACACGAACGACATTTAACGTATCCCAACACTAACACACATATTTGATATAGCTCGAAATCCAGTTAGATGAACAAGAATCCAAGCGGAATGCTGATCAACGATCGGTCCGCAATGTGGATCGCACTGTAAAGGACCTTCAATCCCAGATCGATCGCCGTGATAAAATGAATACACAATTATCAGATGATATTTCCAAGTCCCGCGACAAGATCGAACGGCTCCTCAAGACCATTGAAGAACTTCAATCAAGCGATTCTGAAAATCAACTCCAGGCACGTCGGGCTGAGCGGGAACTACGTGAAGAGAGGGAAAAGTCTCTACGACTTGAGCGAGAGCTAGAGGCTTGGAAAGGGATGCGCGTTGAAAGAGGCAGCGCAATGGGTCGCAGCGGGACTATGCCTGCATTGAGTGAAATTGGTGATCGATTCGGGGGAGTCACTGGGAGTCGCCGAGGTAGTGGCGTCTTTGTCGGTCCGGGACCGAATGGACCTATTGAGGTTCCTCAACGGAAGTTGAGTAACTCCAAAGGTTTCCTATGAACGGTCGTTTTGCGCCCCTCTTTTATTGTTTCGTTTGTCATTTTTGAAGATTCGTTCCCGTGTGTTGATTGATTGGTATGAGTTTTATTTGCATGTTGGTTCTTATGGATTGGTGGGACTAGGCGGTTTATGTTGCCATGAATGCATGAGATATGTGATGAGAAAGACGGGTAGTATGATTTTCTCGGGGAGCAAGACAGTTCTTTAATCTATGTTGCTTTTCTTATTGTTAGCTGCTCTATACACAGGCGACGATATAGTTTTGTTTGATGGTTCCCTGAATTGATCATATATGATTTTGGCGCATATGTAAATAAATACCCTTTCATGTTAGAATTATATTCTTTGGACTCGAATTAGAGTGTGTGATTGATTCCTTTGTTCCTGATCTATTTTTTCTACTTCTACATCTCTACCTAAATAGTAAAAGGTACCTCTAGCCCTGCGGAAATGGGGAAGCTCCAGGTGCGACGACGCTAACTCGATTAAGCAAATTTTGAAAACATCCATGGATCCAAAATCGTCACGTATAAACTTTCTGCATAGCAACCACTTTAATACCCAACACCATTCCGTTATTTTTTACTACCGTTCACCAATCTTCCTGGGCAGGAAGTACAAGCTACCTACGCCTCCCTATTTCCACTTAATTAAATCTATTGTTGATTCTCTGCTCGTTCCCTTCACATACCGCAGCCATGGTAAGCCACCCTGTCGCCGTTTCGACCAGGTACAAATAGAGAAAATAACAACAGTGACAAAGCTAACTATACTCATTTAAATTTAGGCTCGCAACAGCGAAAAGGCGCAGTCTATGCTCTTTCGCTTCCGTGCCGCCCAAGCCGCTGATCTCGGTATCCTCGACATAGGACGCACTCGCCGCCCCAAGGCCATCACATCCATCACTTCGATTCCCATATGCGAGAAATGGCGGGGACAAGTGCTCAAGGAAATATCGCGCAAAGTCTCGCGCATCCAAGATCAGAGTTTGAGCGACTACCAGATTCGCGACTTGAATGATGAGATAAATAAAGCGATGCGGGAAAAGTGGATGTGGGAAGTGCAGATTCGGAACCTTGGAGGGCCGAATTACACACGTGGTGGCGGGAGGGTATATGATGATGATGGCCGGGAGATACCAGGTGGTGGGAAAGGTTATCGATATTTCGGGAGGGCGAAAGAGTTACCAGGTGTCAAGGAGATGTTTGAGGCCGCTACAAAGAAACAGAGTAGGACAAGCAGGGAGGACGACGCTGGTGGGGGGAGAGCCGTTGATATATCCCGGAGAAATGTCGATGCTGCGTATTTTGGATATGGCTTGGATGAAGAAGATGGGACTCTGTTGGAGTACGAATCGGAAAAGGAAAAGGAAGCCTTCGAGAACATGCTGAGGAAAGGAGAGGACGAGGCAGCGGATGGATGGGAACCGCTTCCTGGAGATGGTGGGGATGGCGTCGGGTGGAGGTTGCCTACTCTCGAGGAGGTCCAGGAGGAGTTGGTGGATAGACGACGGCGGAGGCTGCTTGACAAAATTCTTTGATATTACGATATTATGATTGGATTTCACTTTTAGCTGGTTGGCGTTTTTCATGATTGTTAACCTTTTCATGTCGTACTGCATGCTCATATATTATTCTATTCGTTAACTGCGTTCTACCTATCTATAATTACATAATGTACATGTCCAAGGTTCATCTGGAACAATCGTGTGAATGGGATTCCAGCATTCAAACTATCTCCATGTGCTCCATATACTCGTCCCTCTTGTCCTGTTTCACTGCCTTCTTAGCCTGATTAATGCTTCCGCCCATAGCTTCCAATCGTTCTTGTTGTATCTTCAACGTCGTCTCCTGTATATTGTCCATGATAAAAGCTCCAAATTTCCCCTCTCGATAAAAGTGAACCATCTTTCTAGCAGCGCCGTCAAGGTCTACGGTTCCGCCTTTGGCGAGACATCCTGCTTTAGCACCAAATGACTTCAAGAAATGCATTATATCATTCGTTGGTTCCGTGTATTTCGCATATAGGTCTGGTTTGTGGAGATTTACTTGGTAAAGCAAATAGTCAGCCAGCGTGATGGTTGGGATAATAGTGTGTTTCACACAACCACAAAGCGCAAGCTTCAGCATGGATTCTGAATCTGGCATGTACGGCACAAAGACTCCAGGTGTATCGTGTAAATAGACTGGACCTCGAGTCCTCTCGAGAATTTTAATACCGGTGCCGACTTTCCTTGTCACGCCAGGATCCGCGCCGGTCTTGGCCGCTTTTCCCTTTTTCATGACAAAATTTCGGAGGGCGTTTATCAAGCTTGATTTTCCAACATTCGGCATTCCAACAACCAGGATTCGAGCACCTGTGAGACTATCTAAGTTGAAAGGTTGCCTTCTGATCGCTTTGAAGATCGGGACGATAGTATTCACGTCGAAACGGCTGGTAAAGAATGTTTTCGATGACTTATGCCATCGTTGTATCATCTTCTCTTTCTAGGTAGGCACAACCCAACATTAGTATATTAGGCTCTAGTGGAGATGAAACAACTATATGTTCTAAGGACTGGTACTCACGCGCTGGTTCTCTAGCTTGAAATTGCCTCCAAGGTCCCGCTTGGTATATATGATCCACCTAGGTTTCTCACCCAAAGCTTCCTCGAACACAGGGTTGATGGATGTGGCAGGAATTCGAAAATCTCTGCATTCAATAACGTGATCAATGGATGTCAGCATCTTTTTCATTTTCTCAAGTCCAACTTTATGATGGCCCAAGAAATATGTGCGCGGAATGCTGTCAATTTTAGGGAACGCCGCGCGTGGCACAAAAGCGGAGGCTATCGCAGCCATTTTGCCAAAGATAAACAGCAGACAAAGGCGAAATTGGAAGGAATAACAGGCAGGTTCACATGTTAAGCGTGGACACGCTCCCTGGATGCAGGGGAACGAAGGTGGAAGATATTGCAATAATGACTTGCGTGTCACCGATATGATATTGTAACGTCTTTAGCGCTCTTTGCAATGGAGTGAAAAACTAAGAAGGTTTCGATCACGTGGTCTTGGTGGAAGATGGTCCGTGCTACGGAACGCGGGAGTCCGAAGCCGATCCCGGTTTTCGGCAAGCCGACACCAGGTTGTGCGGTGCTCACTTTACACCGGTAACATGCGTTGAAAGTCTGTATCATAATGTTAATTTTCATTTGGTATGGAAGATTAATGGTATTCTGAGGGGGGGGCCAGGGCTTGGTAAACAAAACAACATTATTTGATAGAAATTTAGCAGTGATGAGGGCCAACATAATTATAAACGTACAGCGGTTCAAACAGTTAGGAGCTCTACTCGATATGTAACTATATGAAAATCGTATGTAAACCCAGAATTTATTATCCAGTTATCCCATTACCAGGGTATATATTCTAAGTATTTGCAATGTAGTACATGTACCTGTACAAGAGCACGCCAAACATCCTCAAAACTCCCCAGCATCCGTATTCACCAAACCAGTATTCCGAAAAGGGCCAACAGCACGTGTCAAGTATGAATTTGTAGCATTGATCTAAAGTGTTGCATACCGGCTGCTTATGCGGGAGTATGAGCGTTTTATTTAAAAAAGCTATGCCCTCCATCCCTGCACGAAATCATGAAGACGGTCAATGACAACTCCAAAAATAGCATTCACACTATCACCAATGAGCTGCTCAAAGTGGCGAATTGCCTCCTCTTCACTCATTTCCAAGTGGAACCTCTCCTTCACTTTCAGTACAGCTTTGTCCGGCTCGACGCGGATATCGGGGATGTTTGCATCGACCATCAAACTGAAAAGGTTGAGGATGAGGTTCGCGGATTTCCGAAGCGTGGTATACGCTGTAAAACAATATTGTTTAAATAGGAGATAGTTGGGTGACGACGCTCCACCCATGCCTTCCACCATTTCTTTGCAGAGTTTCATCATCGGAGCAAATGGTTTCGGGTCACGGCCGAGAATGAAGCCGAAATCGGCGTGGAAGAAATGGCCATCTGGTGCAATCAAGAGGTTGTCTAAATGCCTATCGCCTACACCTAGGAGGTAAGTAATCACGCAATAGCCAGCGCAAGATTTTATGTAGGTATCCATCGTTTCTTTGCGGACACCTAATGGCTCGTTGTCATCAGGATTGTTCGCTCTCAAATATGCAAGTATCGAGCCTTTGTATTTTGCCGAAGCTGCTGATAAGGATGTTGAAGGGATAAATTGCATCGCACCGGCATTAGCGCCGGTAGCAATTATCCGGTAAGGGGTGAGTTTCAGATCTAAATTTTCCTTCTGCAAGAGACGATCCATGAGACTGATGATTTGTATGACAAGCTGATCTTGTCGAAGGTCATCTCCAACTTTGAAAATTACAGGGTATTTTCGTCCATCAGAGAGTTTGAAGTTGATAAGCAGGGGTGAGAGGGAGGATTTGAAAACATTAGAACCCTCAGCGAAGCAACCGGTGATCAGAATTTCAGGGTCCAGCGGAAGCGGAAGAGGAGGGTCAATCGTAGTAAGCTCGTTCTTAGGGTCCAGCAGAAACTTCTTCAGCTTTTCGATTTTGACAGCACGGTTAACCCTCGAGAAGCGAATATCCTTCGCGATCTTGGTCAGAATCGTAATGAGTTCACCCTGCCGTAATAAAATCTTCCTCTGATCAGGATGGTGTTTCTCCAGCTCGACCATGAAGTAGTACTCAACGCGGGCGAAGAGTTTGCGGTGGGCGGAAATAGTGCTTGGGCCTGCATCATCACACTCGACCATGAGGTACCAGTGAAAATAGCTTCCAAGTAGTGGATTATTCGCAGCTCGCGTGATGAGAAAATTGGTTAATGAGGAATCTTGTGTTATATCTTCAGCGACTTCGGCAGGGATTGCCTCAAACTTTAAGGCTTGTACTAGTTGCAGGAGGTATAGGAGCAGTTCCTCATCATCAGACTTTCTCAGTCGGTCTACCGCATACGCGCGTACGGCTGGGTTATCAAAAGTCGGCCCGAGAAGTTCCAATGCATCGTCCACATCTATCTCAGTCCACTTGGGGAGAATTTCCACAGCCTGTCGAGCTTCGCTAACATCTTGCCAATTGACCGATTTCACAAACTTAGTCAGGGCTCTCTTATCACGAGTAAGGTGATGTCTGAACTTCCAGACAAGGTCCTTCTCCTCAGAGTTCAGTTCTTGTGTAGGTCCATATAGCATGATTTCATTCAATTCATCACGGATCTTTGGATTTGGCTTGAGGTCGCGATCCATAATTCCAGTTCGGTGGCTACGAACTAGTCTCCGATGTTTGTCCTCGCAAGGGTTCCCTTTCTGACCAACCTCGGGGTCATATATTCGAATTATCCGATGGTCATCATCGTCGTTACCCGCGCCATCTATATCGGGCCCCAAACGGACTTCCGGTGGTGATTTGAGAGTGGAATTAGAACCCGACAAAGGCTGTTGAGAATAGGAGGATATCGGCGGCCGAGGATACCCGAAATCTTCGAAAACGACAGGAAAATCAAAGCGTGGGAATTCGATATAGAGGACAAAGTTCTCTTCGTGATCATTTATCTCGTCTTCCTCCTCATCATTATCACCAAGGGTATCCGTCATTCCATTTGTCTTCACTGCAACTTTTGCCCTAACAGCTTGGTTGCGTATTGCCCTTTTTTTCGCAGATTCCTCGGCATCCAATTTTTTCTTTTCCACAGCTCGAAATACTAGCTGATCTAACCAGTCAACCCGGGGTATCTCGCCCATCTCATGTTTCTTCAGGAGTTTTTCCAGACGCTCTAACTCCTCTTCTTCCGGGGTAGGACCATAGTCTATATGAGGAGATAAACGGCGCTTTTGCGGCGGTGTGGACGGTGTCGTGGTATTCGAAAGCCCATCCGCGGCCTTGTGCCGGTAGATTTTGCACTTCTGTCTGCCCTTTTTCAGAGTACCATCGTCATCGAATAATGATATGGTTGTTCCGCCAAAAGGGACAGAATGGCCGTAAGCATCGTTTCCGCCCAAGGGTGACAGATCCCAAACGGTGATAGCCAGCTGGCTATTGACCGGTGCATCCTTTATACATACAGACATTGTAAGCCATTCATTCCATGTACGGGTTGTCTTAAATGCTCTATATGCCGTCTGGACGGGAACACCTAGAGGTTTAGAGCTAGCCCATAGTTGCACGGTAATGTAAAGGTCTGATATCGGGCTTTGGTTCGATCCGAGGTGTCGAAGCTCGGGGTTTTTAATTAAGACGGAAAAGGGTATTTGTTTTTGTTTGCCTTCCAAACTGCATCTAAAGAAGACAGTTAGTTATTGCGAACTAAAGATAGCTGCCCGGATATCTCTGTTCGTGAGCTTCACTTACATCTTCAGATGGATTGGTAGGTCAACCTGCGCGGAGGTTGCAAACGTGTAAGTGTCCATCCTGACGGGTCAACCTTCTCGGCCACTAGAACCGTTCGGTTCTCTCGTTCTTCTCATATGATGTTGAGCCCCATCTTCACAACTGCTGTCTTGATATAAGGCTCGCAAGTTGTGTCGTCAATAGGATGTTGCTTGTTCGCATCCAAACCCCAGCTACGTCAGGCGTCCGTCCACGTGATGCAGCTTGGGGCTCGCCGGCAAATATTCAGCGCTACTGAGGTACGGCTATTTAACTATTTCCATTCTTGAATCAAAAAGTAAGAGTAACTATCAAATGCGCATGCCAACTTCCCTTCCATTTGTAAATATTGTACAAACTTCAAAGGATATAAACCCAGATTCATATTCCAATTTCCTACTAGGAAACCGAAACTTTTAATTACTAAGGTACAGCCTGTTACATTTTACGTCTGCTTCTTCGCCGCCTCCAAATTCCACTCAAACAAATTACGGAATATCTCTTTGCCTCCGCTTTCAATAACATCTCCATGGCACGGAATTATCCGATCGAAATCCCACCCCTCAATAGTAGCTGCCGACTGCGCAAAACCCTTGCGATCTTTCGCTGACAAGATGTACCAGATAAACCGCCTTTGACCCATCGCGGGTGGCTTTGTTGTTTGAATAGCACTAAATATCTTTGTGAGTATTCCCTGCGTGGCCGACTCTCCTGATTTCGAAAATTGCTCGGTAGCAGGAAGGTTGAAGAGCAAATCTGCTTCGATGAGGGTCTTGGAGGGTTTGTGTAGCAACACTATTTCGCGGCTAGGGTGCGAATTGACATATTCGACATCAAAATCAGCATGGAACTCATCTGATACTTTGAGAGTTCCCTTGTTGGCTGCGGTGAAAATGTGGTCGAATCCAATCCCCTTTGTTTCTGGGTTCTTCTCGCGTTTCTCCTTCAGGCCCTCCGGTGCGATGATCTGGGCGTTTGGATAAGCTCCTTTCCAAGGTGAGACGAATATGTGATGTTCCATGTCTGGAGCAATAATATATTTGACGTTGCCACCTAATGAATTTACCGCCTCCCGGGCATCTGGCGTGAGAGCGACTGGGGAGAATACAGCTAGAGAGCCACTTTGTAGGCGGACTGCAGTGATTCTGTTAGCATATGTGTCGAACACTATTTACGTCATCCATTGTCATCTGCTGGTGCTTCATACCAATCGTACACCGTCCACCGATTCTTGCATATCCAAATCGATAGAAAGGAACATTCAAAGTGATGATATCAGGCTGGACTTTCCGTATCACCATGACATCCTCTGGATGCGGAGGAACCAATTTCGAAGTCATCGTGCTGAAAAGAAATGACCTAGATGCCAATTTTTTGGCAAACGGCCGACGGAAACTGGCGATCTGGCGGAAGTTTTCAGTGTGATGTATCACTTGAGCAACAAAGTTGTGATTGCTGAAGAGTGGACTCGTCTTCGTGAGGAGGTTGTACCGATGGAAACAACGTCTAATCAACGAACCAGACCCGGAAGGGATTAATATAGAGTGATATGATGAGGAATGAACAATGCCACGGTGCGGGAAATAGGTGGTGGCGCTGGCAGTTGTGTTGGGAAGCGTGGTCGGCCTAAGGTAAAGCATTAATCAAATAACCACGAAGTTCGACGTTCAGGAGGCTGTCAAGAAGCAAACCATCACGGGGTTCACAAACATTTAAATAGCTATTTCAAAGCAGCCGTGAACGTGTCTGGGAAGATGCCGGTTGCAGGGCGGGAACAGACGATCTTCCCGGTTGTCAGCCCTGAACAATCTCGATGACGTAGGTAAATAATCAGGGCAGTTGCCGAGGAAGTTTGGCTGCACGGAGTACATGTACTTATTAATTCCAGCGTTATTAACTTAGCCAGTTGAATTGGTGTCCAAACCGATGGTCTCTAGGGGTCAAGTAGCTTTTACTCTACACGTTCGGATTGACGCGGGCATGTGAAAAATTAAATGTGCATCCAGCCTCAATAAGCAAAAAAAATGCAAGTTAAGTTTCAGAGCTTCAATAATAATAGTGCACATTGCAAACCATAAATAAATTAAAAATAAATACAGCACGTTAAAAATCTATCATACAGTAGAATAAAAGGTATAAAGCTAGAGGCTAGCAATAATGCACCAAAAAATGTGACACACAGAAATATAATTTGCAAAGCGGGAATCAAGTGAAGAATAAGTCAGGGGAAAAAAATATAAAAATATTACAGAAAACACTGAAAGATATCAATAACAAATAGCCAGGGGCTGGGTAGACTCTGCGACGCAAATTGGCACTATTTCGCTTCTAGCCATGCCATCCAGTAGTCTTTTCTGTATTTTCCGATTCCGTTGCCTCATCAATTCGATGCGGAATCAAGGGCTCCTGGATATCGAATACTTCGATTAGATTTTCCCATGTCTCGAAATCAAGGCTGAAAACGGTTTGGTGCTTTTTCAGCTTCTTAGCCTGCGCTTCAGACGGTGCAGCAGGTTGAGAGGGGACTAGAGAGGGGGGGGGAAGGTTAGCAGTCTCTCCAGAAAATGGGTAACTAGGTTGTAATTGGAAAAGAGTCAAGTTTCACTTACGCAGAGTAGGGAGTTGATTGCTATCCAGCGATATACCCACACTGCCGTCACGGACTAAGAAACTGATGTAGAAAAGGTTCTCCACCGTCTGCCCGAAGGATTTGGGATTTATGCAGAACCGGAATAATGGTACGCCGCCATCATCTGAAATCGCATGTTTACCCATCACCTCCCGGACGACGTCCTCCGAAACATCCGATCCCATTTTGCAGAGTTCTTCGTTGACAAGTGCCTCGCCATGCGACTGGGTTTTTACCAGAAGCTCTCTAATATCAGTGCACATGGCAGTCAAGTTCGACACCTCCTGCTTGTCAAGGTCTGCCTCTTCGAGATCGTTAGGTCTGTCAAACTTAGAAGGGTCCAACCGCTCTTGTCTAGCCCTTCTTTGAGTCTGTTGCCGAAACCGTTTCTGTACTGATAACGGACCGAGTAAAAATCCAGAAAGAGACGGACGTATGTTATGGGGGAAGCAGGCTTTCCGACCAAGCCAGTCCCAATTAAGGGGATCCCCTTCTTCTTCGTCGCTGTCTTCCTCCGTGGGATCGTTGCCCGTAACGCGACGGCGCCGTCTCTGGGTGCTGGAGAAGGAAGGCTCCTCCCCTCTGGGTCCTTGGCGCATGAATGAAATACATTTGGACACAAACTCGTCCACGTCAATACCAGTCTCACCATCGCCTAAAACCGCTTTTGCAGTGCGTCTATATGACAGATCGGCCGCCGACACGAGCAGTCGGGAATCTATGGTGGCATCTGAGGTTTGTTTCACGGATTTGTACAGCTCGTTTGCTTTATCTAGCGTGGTGCGGATACCATCAGAACCCGGTTGGAGGTATTCCGCGCGAGAATCTATGCAAAAATGAATTAGTAAAATCTCACGCGAATTAACCCAAGCACGCAAACTAGAGACGCGTCGCACCGTTCAGATTCGTTACAAGGTCTCTAAACCCCTTTCTGATCTTCCTACGTTCCTCTGGGTCCTGGTCAGGGTCATATAGATCGGAATCTTGGATATGTCGTGGGGGCCGTCGGGGTGTAGCCTGGCTTTGGCGATCCGAGACTCCTTTTTCCGACAGTCTTCGTCTCTTATTCGGCGCGTCCGCCATTGCTTGAGAGAGCTGTGTAGACCTGGATGCTAGATGGCCGGTTTTCCTTTTGTCTGATCGCCTAGCCGAAGTTCGATTCTCTTTGTCTGAGGAAAAAGAAGGGGATGGCGAGGGCGTGGCTTCGTCGGAGGATGCCACGGTTGGGAACGCGGGGCTACCACTACGACTTGGGTCGTCCTCAGACAGCATTATTGCCTTTGCAAATAACTCAACAGTGGGTTGTCAAGAACGGGCGGCTGCAAAACCCCTGGTCAAAATGGCAAAAGCGCGGCGTAGGGCGCGTACCGCCTGTCAGGACAGTGTTTCAAAAAAGAAAGAAAGAAAGAATCGAGGGCCTTGGAAATAAAGAAAGGCGCTAGCTACTTCGAAATATTGTTGTAGAGGGAACAATAAATATATCTCACGACTCCTTTTGACGCAAACAGTCGCTGTCCTCGTTCCGTGATCCAAGCGCGCTGGATGCTCAGATCTCCAATATTTCCCCTTCGAGGCAGACGCGATGGTCCGTGCTGGGCTGTATCACTAATGGACAAGCCGCGAGTGGCTGACTAACCAAATGTTGGAGTGCGCTAACCCAGTTGGGCTTAGGCGAGGGGACACCGTTCCTTCCAATGTCTCCTGAGTATAAACATCACTCCCTTACAAGTGATACAACCCACCACCGAGCGTCCTAATAAGTGTCTATCAAGTCTAGAAGCTTACCGGGGAAACTCAACATCTTGCTGAAGCTGGGAGAGAACCAGATCTACCTCACATTTTCTACTAGGTTAGCACAAGGCACAGAAGCCCCTAGGCCATGCTACCGGCCAGGTGCCAGGTCTCCGAATGGATTGGTCGATATGATAAAACCGTCCATGGACGAACGAACCAGGTAAAGAAAAATTGCTTGTTCATGTCCATGTAAGTTACCAGCATGGGGTTACTTGATTTCATGCTCACAAGGATAATTGCGGCTGCAGGCAAGAATCCATGATAGAAGACAAGATGCAGCCAACCTCCATCCACAGACGTTGACATGTGTTGCTGCCGCCTTTAGGCCAACTATCAAAGACTCAGGGCTCGACTTCGCCACGCCAAATTCTTTTCTACCCAATTTAAGGAGGGGAGTTGAGAGCGGCTGGATCCCAGGCGTTTGATTGCTCAACCTACAGTGCATAGTGGGACTAGCGTGTCCCTCATTCTGCTTTAAACTTGAATTCTTTCCAACCTTGGAACCCGACCAACGGTCAAACTCAAATGTTCATACACGGCTGTGGGCTCGCTATGGCTGCCCAACCACCCTACAGACGTCTCTGTGCCAGCAGCGAATGGGCTCTGTGGATCTCCATGCTGTATGACAAGGATTAGTGCCACATTGTTGGCAAGCCACAGCAACTACGTCATCGTGGCATTCGTCATAGCAGTTGATTCTACAGAAGAAACATATTCGGAACAACGAATTTCTTACTCTTGCCCTGTATTATTATTTGTTGCGTTCCCCTATCCCGCCTAATTGGCAGCATTATTGCGTCACATGCGCACTTTGCCCATTGCAAATTTTTGTTACTTTTTCTGCGATGATGCATATAATTCAGCATCGTGCCCTTTTTTCTCACTGTTTCCATTTTTTTCCCGTTCTCTTTCTGTTATTGAGAAACTTTCAAAAAACATTTCAAAGCCTTTCACTTTAATCGTACTTGAGTTGTATATTAATCATTAATCGCAGCCTCAAGTGCCCGGAACGCTACACTGATCATCCGTATCAGCTCAAGCATACCATTACAAGCGACGCCGATAAAGCGCTTTGCTCAATAAAGATAGACGAATAATACGATATTAGCCATAATGCCTATCTTCTCTCGACTGATTTCTGTCATCCTCCGTATTGGAGAGATTGGCTGCGCGGCTGTAAGTGATTCCGTTATATTCATACATCCCAACGGCTCTTTCTATCCATCCCATAAATTTACTTGGCTAACAAATTCCTATTAAAATTTAGGTTGTGGCCGGCATCATCGGTAACGACCTAGCCCACTTAGATGACGCCGATTCCTTTCCGAACGGCAGGTGGATTTATACCATCGTAGTAGCAGGAATATCAATCCTGCTCGGCATAATTTGGCTCATACCCTTCTCTGAATCTTTTAAATTGTGGATAGGTATGCATACTACATATATAACTCCGTACTCTCAAACAATCCACGTCTGGTGATAGCTTCCGGCTGAATGCGATAGTATTGCGCTAATCAACCAAAAATAGGGGACCTACTCATATCAGCTGCCTGGTTTGCCGCCTTTGGTGTGCTTGTGGACGCCCTCAACAAGATGAGCTGCGGCGCAACCTTCGATTGGGGCCACATTACCGACGGCGGCATGTGCGATCGTTGGAAGGCTGTGGAGGCATTCAGTTTCATCTCAGCGATTCTGTGGCTGGTTTCTGCGATTGTGGTATGTGATTCATTTTTCTCCTACCTATCCTTTTGCTTCGTTCACTCCCTAGTCCGCTTCACAATCCGATACTAAGGCGTAACTTTTTAGGGCATATGGTTTACTCACCGTACTCGGGACCGTCGTCCAGTAGCTGGCCATGGGCTTAGAACGTAAGTATTTCTTTTGTAATTTCCACTTCTAGGCTCATTTTTAAATAAAAAAAGATCTGCCTTCCCCTCTCAATCCCTTCTTGCTTAGTTAAATATATATGCCAGTACTAAGAACTTATACGATAATAGCCGCCGCGGCTTCTGGGGACGCCGTCATGCTGTCTAAGCAGTGAACTTGGATTTCCTCGACAAGGCGAACGGGAAACTGATTAGAAACTCCTTAATCGACCCCGGATTCGAGTCAATATTCATTGACTTATGCTTTCCTTAACGTAACTGATCTGAAATTCTTACCTATGTCGCAATTTGCTGTCTATATCCAGTCCTTTCTTCACTCTTGCTCGAATCAATCTCTATCTTTCTTACTGCCAATTTTCCCCCTTTATGTTGAACGCTGTGTAATGGATATATACCCAACCTATCCTAGCGACGCTACCCCCTTGTTTCTGCATGATTAATGTCTATCTATCTTATCATTATTTAACTAATATACCCCACGCCCCTTTGGCACAACCGCCTTTTTGTTCTCGTCTTAAATATTGCTGGCCTTCCAGGTTCATGCCCGTTGCAATATCAATCAGTTCTATTTTCCCAACCTAGTTTGACACGCGAGGAAGTTGGCTTAATTCAACTGTTCGTACGTCTACATGTACTATAATAATCGCAAATGTAAATGCAATTTTCGTTATTCGTTGATCCTTAAATCTAAACTTGCAGGAATGAACACTAGAGTAACATTGCATATGCCTAGGTACACTGGCGGTAGATGTACAGTAAATAAATAAATAAATAAATAATAAAAATAAGAACCATCGTTGTGGTATGATAAGGTTAGTGGTTCTCGTCTAACTTTATGGCATCCGGGACGGGTCGTCCCGCTTGAGTTACCGATATCTCTATTCCGGCTTGTCCGTACATACAAAACTCCGCCAGTCCTATCATCTATGTAATGTATGTACCAACGTTTGCTAGAATATAGTTTCTTTGCTCTTATGTGCACTGCGCAGTAACAACTGGCCGTCTATGCATACCATGCCTCAGCACACAGAAAGGAGTTTCGGATCCCCAACGCACGGAGCCGTGTAGAGCAAACATTCGGAAACTTCCTAATGTGCTAAAACAACCTGGTATTATACTTATACTACCTAGGGGATGCAAGGGGATGGAATGGACATGGGATGAAGATGTATATACAGCTAAGACAAAACTATTTTTTTTATCTGCCCTTTACAGCTGATTTTCATTATAATTCCGACACTCCCCGCTTGCGGCAAAACCTATTATTCCCAGAAACGAGGTTGGAGCCTATGTATAACCCAATTGTGCCGACAGGTTTGCACACCCCCTTCCTGTCTCGCTTCCATGCTCATACTGTATGTACATGTACATGTACATGTACTTGCGGCCCCGAAACTGTGTATCACATAGGCCTATCATCAAGCCACAACCAGTCGGGCATTCATTCTGCCCACCCATCCGCCGCAGGGCTTTCGGAAGAAGTAGGTACGGTTTGTTGAACTTTTTGCGGGTGGGTGGCAAAGCATCCACTGAGCCTTTGGAATATGCATCAGCTATATCAATTCTAAGCAGCAAAATTTTATTGTCGATAGGATCGTGCCCAGAAGACACTTTGATGAAGAGCCGGAACAAAAGTAATGGAATAGCTTTGAAGAGACGTAGAACGCATTCATATATATTCCTCCAGATGTTGTGTATGCGTCAAGTAAGGGTGATGCATATAGATAGATATGTAAGACACAGTCTCGAGAAGAGAAAATAAAGTGATCTATGGGGGAAAGACACGACCGATATCTGGAACATGTCGCATGAGAAGTATCCAACACTATAGGTAATTTCTTTTTACAGAAAAAGACAAAAGAAAAAAGTTAAAAGGCGCCGGCATAATTGCGCTATGGAAAAAACATAAAAGCAAACTTGGAATACAGAAGTGAAGAATCAAAGCCGGACACCAAAACGACCGAGGAAGGTAAACAAAGGAGTATGGGAAAAAAAAGGGGGAAAAACAAGAAGAATTCAACCAGCACCAAGAAAGGGGCTGTTGAAAAATAGCCACGAAATGATGCTTAGCGCTTCGCTTTCCACTTCATCGTATAATCCTTGCACTTTACACTTTCAATGCGATTAATGCCGCCATCCCCAATGATCATTGCGGAAAGCTTCCCACCCTTGACACAACCCGTGTCCAAACCCTTGGTAAACTTCTTCAGGGCGGGAATCCGGTGCGGATCATGCCCGTATATCACGGTTGTTGGAGGTGAATACCGGTCCTTCTCTCCTACCCGTGCAGATCCTCGAGATACAGCTAAAATGCTTTGATGTTTATTGAAGAGCTGGAAGATTGGGGAATTGTTAGTCAACTGATTGTAGGATAGCACAACGTAGGACAGTATGCGCCAGACGATTTTAAGAGGCCGGATTGAGAACGCACCTTTGTCCAAGAGACGCCCTTCGACGACGCGCTGGGAACATGGCTTGAAAGGTCAATAGTCCGCATGCTCATGACGGTGGAGGGATCTTGGCTCTCCAACCCAACGCCTGCCACTAGGCCCCCATGCACGACCACCACCTCTCCCATGGCTTTTATCGATCCTACTTTTAAGATTAGAGGGCATTTATCCAACCAACCCGCCTGCTCGTCGTTCAATTCTCTCGCAAGGGCCCGTTCCCTATTACTAGGTTCTATGTCGTCGTCCGCTTGATCTGGCACATTGTCGGAGGAACGCTCCTTTCTAGCCGGACCTGCAGCCTTCATATCGCGCCGGGTAAGAAGGACGCGATCTTCATGGTTTCCTCGGACACAGGAGGCACCATATTTGCGAGCGAGATCAACCACTCCCGTGCTCTTGGGGCCCTTCGCTATCAGGTCGCCCGTGAAGATCAAATGGTCTCCGTTCTTGTGGTCGAATTTGGCTTTTTGTAGAAGGGTTTCCACTACACGTAGGAAGAAAATGGATAGGGTTAGAACCAAGTCAAAATTTACTTAAACTGGCTTTTTTTTTTCTGTTTTTTTTTTTTTCAAATATAACACTTTAGGGAGCTCACATTCATCCAAACAGCCATGGACATCGCCTATCACAATAAGTCGTTTTTGTTGGGGGTTCTTCGCATTCTCGCTAGGTAGCAGCGCAGGGTCCAGCGATCTCAGATATACCAGGTCGTCGAATTTGGGCATGGCATTGGACCCAAACCAGCCCAAAGCACTGTTTCTAACATTCGGGTCTAGCGCTCTTGATATCTCACTATGCTCCCTTAAGCGAGGAGAAACCAACCCCACCCAGCTACCCAGACATATCCATATAAGAATAACGTATACGATGATGTAACGACGGAATCGCGGTGCCCTGAGAAGAGCGAAGAGGCTGTTCATGCAGGCAGGCCACCATTTAGAGCCGTTGGCCTTCATATTTGGGCCCGACTTGCTGTATCTTTGTTTTGTGGCCATCCAACCATTTCTCACATAATCGATGATCGGACGCTGTGGTTGTCGTGGGTAGGAGGAAGAGGAATTAAAGGGCATCAGCCCAGACAAGTCTCGGAGGCTACGGCTCCCGCCGCCAGATATAGCCTCACGCCAAGGAGACTCCGCTCGCAACGGGGTTTCGGCGGGCGGCCTTTCGTCGTCTCTTGCTACACCGTCATAAGCAGGCTTGTTCTTGTCGACTGGTTCATGGCTAGATCGGTGGACAGGTTTTGGCCTGAATCTTGAGGAGAAACTTGAGCCATTGGGCGGAGGTTCATAACGAGACATCTCCAGGGCAGTTTTTTGTTCAGTCACGTGTCCGAGTTAGGCCTTGCCAGTTAGTTAGATGACGTAGAGGCAACCTCTACTCTGTAGTTATATCCTCCTGATTAAAAGTAATCCGTTCGAGAGAGTGATTTGAGGGCGGTAGTTTTGCGGTTTAATAGCAGATAACATCACTCATTGTCCAGCCAGACACAACTGCGGTTATTATTAGCTCGGGCTGTCGTTCTCGTGCATCTGGTCGGCATTCAGGGCGCAGATCTAACGCCGCCTTTCGTTTCGTCCTGCCTTCCAACGAGTGAGTAGAGTGCCGACCTCCCAGTGATCAACGCCTCTTGTACGTCCTTTTATGTCTTCTTGCTCGTATGACAGCCTCATACGCCAAACTAGTGGACTTTACTTTCGGAGGAATCGCAGTCGACTCGGCATGGACTGAACTTCGCTGACACATGTGGTCAAATTAGAGCCTTGAACATCGGCAACTTTTGTACTGCTTCGAGAGAAGATTTCGGGGACATGTCGGACACAATGGCCCGCGCGAGAACCAAACCGATTTCTTATAATCACTACGTTGCAAGGTGGGCCCTGTCTTTGGTCTGCTTCATGGTCGTAACCATTAAGAAGGCAATCAGCGCAGTAGACACCTCGGAACTCAAATGGAAATGGAACATCAGATCCATGGATAGGTCAAGCTCGGGTTCAGGAAACATATGCGGTGCACTCCGTAGATATGCTCCATGGATCAATGTAGCTACGGCACCAATATAGGACGACCGTCATGCCAATATATTATTACCCTCACTTTCACCTTCCCAGAGTCAACAATATCGAACGCTCAACTTAGAAATTGGTCTGATGAGCGCGATGTTCTTCAAGTTTGACTGAAATGATCAAGCGATTGTAGCTCTACTCGAGAGAAAAGTATATGCAGTTAATGAAGCTTGATCGTTTTCTCTGCCATCTTCGCCAACGACGATACCCGATTTCGCATCTTACTGTAATGTTTAATCACTTCATGCGCAAAATGCATAAGAAAATTCAAAATTCCCTCCATATTATATACTATTCATTCATTCATCTATCTATACTTTTCATAAACCTCTTCCTCACGTATCCGCTCCTCCACCTTCCGAATCACTTTCTCATCATACATGTCTTCGACGGCCTTACCGCCCTTCAGGACCTCCCGTTCATGCCGCAGCGCCTCCTCCTTGGTCATGCAAACCAGTTCTTTCAGGTCAAGCCGCGCGCCCCTTTGCCCTTCCTTTTCCCAGAGCGGATCAGGCCCAAACCCATGCTCCGGCCGCTTCCATCGCACCAACATCAGCCGCGTAGCCAAGCCGGTTACGACGCTCTTTCCCCTCCACACTTCTTCGATCAGGTAGGCGATATCATCTTTGTTAATGGGTATGCGTAATCCGACTGGGTCTTGCCCAGAATCGGATTTCGCTAAGCGTTCTTCCATCCCCTGCAGCGCTCCCAAGATGCTATCATACATCTTTTCTCGGCCTTTGGCGCCCGCGTTGTACTCGTTGGGGTATCCAGATATTTCACAGATGACGTGGTTGGCGAGGGTATATCCAAACACAGCTGGCATTGTGCCGATGACGGGAAGTATCCGCACACGAAAATCGGGGAGAACACCGAGCTCCCCAACCTCCCCCTTTGCAAACTCTTCTTCAGCCAGCGGGAGTAGCGAAGCCTTTCCAGGTCCGGGTTTTTCGGTAGAGAAAACTACTGGGATTCCAGAGCTGACTCCGAGGGCCTTCAATCGACGCCGTGTACTCCGGGAAAGAGGATCTTCAGCGCTCAATGAGATATCGCCTATTGTAATGCGAGTGGGATCGGATTTACACCCAGCGCCCATGGAAGAAATGACGGGGATACTGTGTGAATGGCAGTAGTGAAGGAGAGAGACCTTGGACGAAATATTATCAATACAGTCCAGAACGAAGTCTGGCTTCCGTGTCTCTTTGTCGCCTTGCATATTCCAAGGACTTAGTAGGGTAGCTGCAGCGGCCTCGCTATACAGTTCATCTCGGCAGTCAAACCGCACCCAAGGCACTATTTGCTCCAGCCTGTTCCGGATACATTGAACTTTTGGCGTACCGACATCTGAAAGGGTTGCAAGGGCATGTCGATTTAATGATGAAAGGGTGACCTGATCAAAGTCTATCAGACGGATCCGGGACACTCCGGAGCGTGCCAGCGCGGCAGCAGCATGGGAGCCAACCCCACCACATCCCACAATGATTACAAAGGAAGATCGCAGCTTTGCTAGTCCGGCGTCGGTGAGGAATACCCGATTTCGGGCAAGTTGTTCCAGGATCAGATCTACAATTGCGCCAAAATTGGAATTAGCATTCGATTTGTATTTAGGGGAATCAAAGGTCAAAATAATAATAATAATAAAAAGGCATACCATCATCATAGTCTCCTGCTTGGGCCCTGCGAGCGAGAGCGGCACTTCGTGCATCTTCTTTACTGAGCTTGGGAGGGGTTGCTAGCCCAAATTCTGTAAGCTTCACTTAGACCAGTCAGTCAGGTATCACAAACCCGATATGCCAGATATTGAAGGGCAAGCAGGGCACCGGGGCCATTCCCTGGTCAAACTGCCTCGTAGGGAATCAAACCTTCTGTGTTGTGTGTTGTTCGTCAAGGTCTGGGATGGATGCTTTCAGTTTCTGCACTGCCGCCTGTCTTTTCACCGACTGATATCCAAGGATGGCACCAGCAACAGCTGCGCCGGACAGAACTGCTGCACCCGCCAACTGCACATAGGGCGAGTTTGTCTGCCTTTGAATCCAAGCTGACATTGTTTCTAATTTTCCCGGGGTAGTTGTTTTTGTCCTGGTAAAATGCTCCGGCTCTTCCTTTGATGAAAAGCCTCCGGAGCTCCTATATTCGTACTCTTCTCCGGAATGGTGACCTGATCCTGACTGCGGTTCATAAAACCCATAATCCATCGCCGGACGTTAGAGCGCTCATTTTGAATTGTAATGGTAAAACTTGGATACGTTCTCTCTGCGATCCCAGCAAAAAATGTTTATTATTTCCTTCCTGCCCAAGCTCAAGCCCGACGTCAGAGTGTCACGTGACCTGCACCACAACTTCGCGCTAAGAACCGTGTCAAAAGTGTTCCAACAACCTCAACTTCTCCTCCTATTCCTTTCTATGTTCCCTCCTCCAGGCCACCCACCCGCGATAGGTGAGAAACACCCCTGAAAACACTTGTTTTTAGTTGCTGGCTGTGAGTTCTCTCCTCTTCCCTTTTTCTTGGTTTGTTTGCTTTCTGTTACGCGTCTCAATGATGATGACTCTCACATTGAGCTATCATGAGCTGTGTTGCCGGGCTCTCTACAGCTTCGTCTTCATCCCCTATGTTGTTTTGACTCAGGTGGAAGAAGCAATACAAGGCAGTGCATCAGTGATTGATAAAAAGAACAGAGATCTTAGAGACATCTGCTTTTCCGTTTGTCTTTGCTGGGTTACCTGTTTGCTTACCCTTCTCTCAGTTTCCCTCGCAAAGCAAACGACCGACGCTGACAGTCCCCTACCCCAGCGGCCGGGTTGAATTGCTTCTGATATCGTGTGGAGTGTGGAGGTGCCCTAGGCAACAAGGCTGGCAGAGAGGTATGTTTTTATGCTTCAAAACAACAAGTTGGCTAAGTTACAATAAAACTTTCAAAACCACTATGATGACAATCAAGTTGCATACCCTGAGGGAGGAATGGACTAGATTCCATCCTGTGCTCCGTATGTTTGCCTCATGGAAGGTAACGACGTTGAGCATTGCCTATGAGGAGTATTGAATTTATTGTAGTTTTCAATCTGATATGGAGAAGAAGCATTTTCAATACACCCTTTATTGTGTGATAATCTCAGCTAACGATTGCAATCTTAGCAGTGTTGGAACTCAGTTTGCACGTCAGCTTTTTGCTGAATCAGACCGTGACCGGTACGCACAAAGTCGTTCCCCCCACCGACTTAGCGAGGCTTGGCCACCGATTCTCCGACGAGGCCCTATTTGTTGCCCTGGGTTCACAAGGCCCGGCTCTCAAACTTGAACTTCTTGGTCACCATGGACCTTGCGAGTCGTAACGTGGTCAGAGGTAAAAACTCGAGGCTGATGTGGGTTCCATCCTGGTTGTTTGCCTGATCAGCATCCGGCGGCAATGCATTCAATTGCAAGCCAGTTTGTAGCGCTACTGGGCATGTTCCTTTCGGCGCTACTTTATATTGGCCCCATCCCTCGAAGTAAAAAATAGGGACTAGGGTCCGAGTCGAGTACCATCCCGGACATTGCCCGGTTGCTTTCTGCAAACGAGTCATTGTACATCCAAGAGTGACGGGTCAGTGTCGAAGAGACCACCGTTGACCGCTGTCCGGTAGCCCTAACTTAAACCTTTGGAACAACATGCTCTGGAGCAGTTCGCGTAAATGGACCCCTCACTCGCAGAACTCGCAACAAACGTCTCGAGATAAACCGGTACATGAACTTGCGGATGGCCACGAGTATAACGCACTCAGGAAGCCGTAATGCGCATGCTACAAAATCACAGGTTGCCCCGTGCACAGGGCTTCGGTACAGATGCACCGCCATCCAGATCCTAGCTCACTCAGGTGACATACAAAAGGGCCTGCGATAAAGTGGTTGGTTATAAACCATGAGGACTCGCAGCCTTCCTGACGCAGAAAGTGGCATGCACGCCAGACCCAGAGGAGCGGATGGTGAAGTCCTAAGAATCAAGCTGGTCGGCTTATATGTGGGCTGTGGGTTGTGGGCTGTGGGTTGTGGGCTGTGGGTTGTACGCTGTGGGCAAAATAGCAAGACTCTGGACTTCACCTCTCCCTCCTTTGTCCCGTCTTGCATGGGTGGCGTATTGAAAACTACCAAAAAAAAAAAAAAAAAAAACTTCCCCCCCTTTGTCCCCCTCAAAAAAGATATTAAATATCAAAAAGTCCGCATTAAAAAATAAGTCGAAGGTCCAATGACGAGATTGACAAGTGATGTCTTTCAAACATCGGCAAATTTGCAGGGTATCCGGCGAAAATATGTTGCAAATGTTTCCATTTCGCTTCATTTTTCTATTGCATGGAAATCTATGAGAACTTGAGAGCTAATCTGAGGGCCTTCGCAATTACCCTTTCTATAATTACCCTTCTATCTATTGGTTGCACTTCTTGCTCACTTTCCATTTCTTGTCCGTTTCACATCTTCACCCGCTCTGTCTTCGCGTTGTTCTTGTGCTAGTCTCGCGGTTGGTATATGTGCATGCTTAACACTGTCCCGATATCAGCGTCCCGTGACAAGGAAGAATTGCATCTATACTTAGCACCTTTATATGGGCTATCATGCCTCTATCTACCCTAGTCTGATTCACTCAGGCGTAGTTTCCTTCATGTCTCTGCAGGCACACCGCGAATGATTTCACTGTGCCTGTACCCTGCGAAACGCTTCCCGCTAATGCGACAAAGCTGCAGAAGGATTTAAATCAAGTATAATAATATTTCATCCGCCTGGCGAAGTAATGATCTCCATTGTAGGGCAACATGGTTACTCTATGCGCGCATCGTTTCACTACAGTTCTGCCTGTATGTATATATGACAGGGATAAATAAATGTTCTGGAAAATGACAGATTGTAGATATTTCAAGAGGAAGTGAAGGAGGCTAGGAGAAAAAAGAGGCGGTGGGTGGGGGAATGTAAAGCGCTCTAACGCAACCGAAAATTCAACGCTCAAACATTATGAACATATATAGACATAGAACACAAAAAAAAAAGATGTACAAACAACAATATACAAAAGAATTATATCTAAATCACTTCAAAAACCTGCCCACCCGCCCCCCTATATTCTCCAAATCCAACAAAAACGTATCATGGCCAAACAACGATACGTCCTGCCCCAGCTCGACATGCTGCACCCGCGAGCTCCCCGCCGCCTCCAGC
>LDEV01001183.1:389-20259 GCA_001014755.1 Blastomyces silverae | reverse complement strand
GATTTAAATCAGTGATAAAATGAGAATGTACTCACTCTGTTAACTTACTAATTCTAAGTCTTATCAAATAAAGATAACTATCTCTGATCAATATCATCTCTGAAGATGAATTTAAGAACTCAGAGATAATCAAGATTGAGAAGAATATACTGTTAAAGTAAGAGTGAATAATATCAGAGATAGAGAAGAAGAAGAATGTAAAGAAAAAGATAAAAAATACTATGATAGAGATAAAAAACACTGTAATAAAGATGAAAAAGAGTTATTCTAGTGAATTTAAAATATAAGTAATCTATCTTAACTTATCTGTAAATAAGATAAGATTTTAACAACAATGTTAAAAGTGATTAGTAGAATAATTGATAGATTCTAGTATAATAAAAATCTCAGTGTGACTAAATATTTCACTGAGTCACTGTATAATATATATCTGTCTCACTACTATATCTCTAAATAGATCTTTTCTATATAATTTTCTTCTGTGAGTGATATATAATTTTCATTCTCAGAGTAATAATATTAATTCTTTTCTTCTGTGCAGTATTATATCTTTGATTTGAATATACAGTTCTTTTATCTAGTTAATTCTCTTACATATCTTTTATTTAATTATTAGATTCTTATCACTTATATAATTAATAGAGTTAGTGCATCTTGATCATACAAAATACTGCTTATGAAGCTCATTTTCTTACAGTTCTACACAGTGTAAACATATAATTAATAAGCTCTATTTAATTACAAATAGCATGAATATGATTGGTGTGTGTACACAGTAACACTAGTATAAAAAACACAAAAAAACTCATTTGACCCAAATGTCACTATAGGCTGCCGTACCCCGTGGGTCGGAACCTTGGAATGCTGGACAGCTCCACATTGGGAAGCCTTGGTTCAAACTGGAGCCGTTAGAGGTAAGTTACCGCTTATATTTCTTGATATGTTAAGTTTGCTATATGGGGAAATATATAACTTATTTATATATAAAAAAATATGGATTGGATGGTAAAAAGATCGGTTTATTCAAGGATCTAATAAGAGTTATGCAGAGTTTTTTTCCCTGCTCGTTTGCGGGCCACATCTCTCTCTGCGCGTGACATTTCTGCAACATTCTTCTAACGCCAGCACTAAGACGAGCTCGGGAGGGCTAACAGTTGCTTATTTTTAACTAGCGCGGAAGCTCAGCTGCGACGCAACCAACCAATTACAGTACTTTGTGCATTCTCCAACCTCCGTCCTCCCAATTATTCGTTATTGAAGAGCTGGCAACTTCTTAAGACCGGCCAGTAATGTAATACGGGGAGGCGGTGCACCTGATCATCTGAATGCGTTGTTGAACCCGGGGGCTCCGTTGTGTTAGTTAACCTATATCCTTAAAGCTAATAGGGTAACTAGTTACGTATTATAAGTATGCGTCGAAATGATTGCAGTTTGCGGAATTTAAATAACTTAGAGGAGCAGTAACTAATTATTTCATTATCCCTACCATAGCGAACCCTCTTCTAAACGTACAGGATAATCTAGAACATCAAAAAGGAAAATAGGAAAGTATATGGGGAGCAAGATGGCAGAGCAACAAAATGGAGCGGGCTTGTATTTTTATTAATATTGTTACTCTTTCTCTTTTTTTTTTCCCCTTCTTCCTTCCTTTCCTTTCCTTCTTTAAAAATTCAACCAAATAAGCGTTCAACAGATATGATACCCATCGTCAATGAGAGTAAGTCGCTGCGTCGCCACCAGTCGCGATCTGGTCTTTAGGCACACAGAGGTCGGAGGCGAGGAAATGGGGAAATCGTCGCGGATTAAGGTAAGGCCCGAAAAAATAGTTAGATGTGATGTTGGACGAGGTCCCGAAAATAGCTGTGTTGGGCGGGGCGGGCCAAGAAGAAGGCGAGCGGGTTTGCCGCATCGTTATTGGATGCTACCTGTAACAGGTGCTACGGTTATTTATCTTAGCAAAGGCACGGGGGAGGATGCGATGCGGATATGGGGTTTACTGTACATACCATGCAAAGAAAATGGCTGGTCGCCAGATAGCTCGCCAATCTACCTGTATTACTTGCTCAATTCCGCTTCAGTTTCCCTCTTCACCTGCTCCAAGTCAATGGCCCTAATTGAGCGGGTTTCCTGCATCTCTGAACCCTCCATGAGCTGGAATGTGCCATTCGCCAACTTCTTCTTGACGCTAAAGCTGATTTGAACGTTGCCAGCATCCTTAAGTTCAACCAACAGGGCGAGCACTAGGGAGCTTATCCCATCATTCTCGTGCTTTGTAAAGTTAGATTCAAGAGAATACCACCTCTCATAGCGGGAAACCTGGTGGCCAGCGCCGTCGTTGGTGACAGTGGTGCAAGTAACTCCAGTGTCTTTGAAAGGGTCGTCAGACGTCGTGGATCCTGAACAATAGACTCGCAGCACAAACCCAAGTGATCCGGGTAGCCAGACGACGCCGTTGTCAGGGCCATTATATTTCGACAAGCGTAGTCGATAAAGCGGCGCCATTGGATGTCCTTGTCTCGCAAATGCAAAGGGCGTAATACTTGTTGGGGTTCGTAGGGTGCGACTGAAAAAAGGTGAAGGAGGGATGGTATAAAGGGTCCCGTGGATGTATTTGAAGTTGAAGTCGTTCTTAATTCAAGGTGGAAGTGATAAAATGAGATATGAGATAGGTTGAGGCTCGGGGTGTGAGGAGAAACTAAAAATGAGACATTCATAGGAAACGGAGTGAGCTTTATATCCCTTTCGCTGTCTCTAACAACTGGTTGTTTTTCCCTGTGTGACTCTGCAGCGCGCGGAAGCTCCCGATGGAAGAAGTGGAAGATTCATTCAAGGTGGCGCTCCATCAAGAGTATCAGTCAAGCGAGTGTTAATGAATCCGTCATTGATCTCAGGGGACTAAGCGTGTAAATTTCTGACATTCTGCACGCAAACAAAGCAGTCAGGTTTGGTTCCTTGATAAGGGGTGATTCTAGCATATTGCCATACACACACTCGTTGTTGAAGGAGCTTTCCGAGATCTGCACTTCAAATTATGTATGAAGTGGATGAAAACCACGAACTTCGCGCAACTTCTGCTTGTGGAAGACTGTATTAGCAATGGAAACAGAGCAACATCCGGCAAGAAGGGAACAGAAACCGGGAATGTCCATTTCTTTGGCAGTAGACCTGAAACTTCGAGAGGGACAATCAAAAGAATGGAGCCAGAAGATGGGCTGAAATTATCCTTTAAGAGCAAAAGAGGGTGTTGGCTAGATAACCAGATTTCCCAGCACGTATGCTCTGCAAAGAGGTGCTTTGCAAGAAAGGTTTTGCTCCACACCAGGAAGTTTCCCGCAAATGTTTTGAAAGATTAAATATGAAGTCGACCTTTGTAGTGAGATACATCTTGACCCTAGCATAAGCCTCACTCGCTCACTCACCCTCTCTCTCTCTCTTTTCTCTCGAAACTCCAAACAGGAGAAGGCCGTATAGCGAATGCTAAAAACGTGTGATGCGGTTGGACTGTTCAGCAGCTGGCCTTTATATCGATGCGTACTCTGTAGATGACATCACAAAGAAAAAAGAAAACCGCGGAGAAGCAACGTACAGCCTAGCTACCAAAGTAGGTCCGCATATTAACCAACAGACCTCCTTTGTCGTCCGCAAACTTGTGGTACGAGCTGTGCTAAGCTGGGAGAGATAACAACAGGAGCCTGAGATGTGTCGATGGCGATGCGTTCGGCAGACCCCTGTCGTGTCCCAAGGTTGATCGGCGGGAAGTCAACCGCACGTGATCAGTGAGGGCATCTCCCGCGATCGTCGATGGCGCATGCTGCAACTTGAAGCACTGTCTCTTGTGATTGGGTGTCTCCTTGTGCAAGCAGGATAGTTAGCAAGAGACTCGATGTTCCGGCTCAACGGGTTTTGCCCAAAATACTATGTTTCAGGGCTTGGTTAACTATGCGTACGGGCAATTGTTGTATGTGCACAGACTCAAGCAGAGAAACGAGCAAGTTTTCTCAAAAAGACTCAATGTGCTGTTATCTTGGAAAAATGCGCGGTATAGCCCAAGCCAATCAGCAGCTGCTATATCACCATTAACCAGCTTCGGTTTCAGTCTCTGACACTGATTTTGGCATTTTTCTTTCTCTTTTGTTGCCTTGGAATAAGGTTCTGGGAGCATTGGTTTTTTCCCTTGTCAACTATGAAGGTCGCCCTTGGGTACGCTCATTTGTATGAAAAGACAAGGCTTCCGAATTCAAAGACAACATAGTGCCAAAGTTTTCGATAAGGCTGAATAAAGGGTTCCTTCCAGCTAACTCATCCTCAGCAATGCGAGAGACCTTCACTGTCAGCAGGACTGGATATTTCACTTTCCTATCTTGCCGTGTAGTTGGATATGCGTATGGTTGTCCCTTTGTATTGTTTTATTTTGGTCGTTTAGCAGTCCACAAACTGGACAATATAGGGGTGTATGCGGACAGCATCCCCGATCTGATTGAGTTGCTTGAAATTTGGCAGCGCTTGGGGCAATACACCAGAGAGGAGAGCGGGAAGTGGTCAAATAAACGCGTCAATATACCTGGCATCTCTCCCTAGTGTAGGAATGCGGTGTCTCTTCCATTCGCGTTCGTCCTCCTGATCATGACATTTGAAAAGTATTCATGCGAAGATTTTAGTATCTTTTCCATCCTCTTATTCCAAAGGACACTTCCATGGTAAGTCGCGCCGCAGGGTAGGAAAATGCGGCCATTTATGCGTATCACGCCGCGCATACCAACCTGATGAAACCAGGGGTTTCTGACAGCTCGTCAACCCTCCACCCAACACTAGAACCGGAGGAGAGCTGCGAAAGCCTCGTCGGGGGAAGATTTGAAAGTAGGCCTAGATCCGGCAAATTGACGCTCTGTTGGAAGCAGACTCCTTATGTATTCAACAATGACAATTCCGTGCTCCGTGCAATTCCCTGTTCTGGGAGACGATAGAGGAAGAAATCAGGCGTTCATGAGAGTTGCTAAATTGACAAGGTCCTCTCTCCTGGGATGAGATGCGGGATTCCTTGCGCGAGGCGACTGAGGGAGCTTGGGGCTAGTTATCAGGGATAGTTAAGTGTTAGCTCCGGACTAGGCCTTTTCCACCATCCAACACCCGGCATTACAGCAATTATCATGTCTTTTGGCTTGTGGGTTATGGGTTATAGGGGCAATAACAGCTCAGTCACTAGTTAACTATTTGCGGATAATATAACACTGAGTTGGAAGCAGCCGTTTCGTGGGAGTTTCTGTTCTGATCTACACTTCAGGGGCCCAGAAAATTTGGCAAAAACGCCTTTTTTTTTGGATTTTTTGTTTTTTAAGTACATATCAAATCAAACCCATGATAACCAACATGCAAAACTGTTAACTAGGCACGCAGATACTTCCATGGTCCCAAATATTAAACCAAAAAACACCAAGTACATATCAAATCAAATGCATGATAACAAACTTGCAAAACTGTTAACTAGGCATGCAGATACTCCCATGGTCATGAACATAAACCAAAAACCAAAAAAATCACAGACTTCAAGCAGATGCAACCTTTCATCAACCTCCAACCATTACCTGGGGCCATCTCCGATGAGGAGGGGGAGGAGGCGGCCTGGTCGGAGATGATGAAGAATCGGGAGAAGAAAAAGAGTGGGTGGCGGTTTAAGACGACGGGGTCATCTGGGTGAGGTTGCGGGATCTGAATTCGTCGTGATGGGTACTGGAATGCGGAACGAATAAAATGCGACAATGGTGCTCACAATATAAAGCAACAAGAAGGGGGAAAATAAGTAAGAAAAAAAAAAAAAAGAAAAAAGAATATCAAACAGTTAAAGCAGATCCAACTATTTCATATCAACAAGAAGGGGGGAAATATGTAAGAAAAAAAAAAGAAAAAAGAATATCAAACAGTTAAAGCAGATCCAACTATTTCATATCAACAAGAAGGGGGGAAATATGTAAGAAAAAAAAAAGAAAAAAGAATATCAAACAGTTAAAGCAGATCCAACTATTTCATATCAACAAGAAGGGGGGAAATATGTAAGAAAAAAAAAAGAAAAAAGAATATCAAACAGTTAAAGCAGATCCAACTATTTCATATCAACAAGAAGGGGGGAAATATGTAAGAAAAAAAAAAGAAAAAAGAATATCAAACAGTTAAAGCAGATCCAACTATTTCATATCAACAAGAAGGGGGGAAATATGTAAGAAAAAAAAAAGAAAAAAGAATATCAAACAGTTAAAGCAGATCCAACTATTTCATATCAACAAGAAGGGGGGAAATATGTAAGAAAAAAAAAAGAAAAAAGAATATCAAACAGTTAAAGCAGATCCAACTATTTCATATCAACAAGAAGGGGGGAAATATGTAAGAAAAAAAAAAGAAAAAAGAATATCAAACAGTTAAAGCAGATCCAACTATTTCATATCAACAAGAAGGGGGGAAATATGTAAGAAAAAAAAAAGAAAAAAGAATATCAAACAGTTAAAGCAGATCCAACTATTTCATATCAACAAGAAGGGGGGAAATATGTAAGAAAAAAAAAAGAAAAAAGAATATCAAACAGTTAAAGCAGATCCAACTATTTCATATCAACAAGAAGGGGGGAAATATGTAAGAAAAAAAAAAGAAAAAAGAATATCAAACAGTTAAAGCAGATCCAACTATTTCATATCAACAAGAAGGGGGGAAATATGTAAGAAAGAAAGAAAAAAAAAAGAAAAAAGAATATCAAAAACTTAAAGCAGATGCAACTATTTCATATCAACCTCTGACCATTACCTGGATTCATGACCAGACATACTAACTTCCTGTTGACAAAATAAAAACGAAAACAACAAAATGCAACACACGAAAGATATATCTATGTCACCAGTTAGCAATTATCAACTATCAACTGTATGTTACTTCCTGGGTCGCTCTGCAGACATACCAATTTTGGTTTAAACTCGTACCACCATGCTGTCACTTGGCCAGCCTAGGCAAATGCCTCCAAAGCCCTGGCAAAATCCCTAGTGATGGTCTCGTTGAGAGCCGGAGCGATATTGGCAAAGTCAACTGCCAGCCTCTGCGCAACCCCATTCACAAGTTGCAAAGTGAGGCGTTGCTGGGTGGTAAGTCTCTCTCTGACAATAGTTGTCAAAGGAATAAGGCCTAACATCACGCCTTTCTTGAACACTTCCTTCTTGTCGATGAGCACATCCATCATGGTGGTGACTTCGGGATGCAAGTTCAAAAACGCCATGGCAACTTTGGCGGACTCATCGTTGGTGAAGTTGCCGCATGCTTGAGTCGTGTCGACGGCACCTCGGATGGTCTTGGAGAGGGTGCCGGACCTGACGTAGATTTTCACCGCTCTGACGATTCCGCCGGTGAAGCCGTCGACGGTCCCTTGGAGTTTGACAACTTTGTCGGTGATGGTATTCACCACTTCGATGACATCATAGCCATCCGACTTGGAAACAGTGGGAAAAGCGCTGGCGATCGCGACGATCGCAGAGAAAGCAAAAGCGTACTTGACGAAAGTGGAGACCTTCATGATTGAAGATTGAAGATTTATATGCTTTTGCAAGGGGCAAAATGTTTTCAAAAGTAGATATTGGTTTGATGCTTTGCACACGAACTGGAACTTAGGTCTCCAGAAACGGGATATTTTCTTGAAACGGACAGTATCTGGAAGATCGAGATCTTGTACTGAGTTGACAGTGGGCTTGTGTTGAGTTGGATGTATTGGATAGTAGACTTGTATTGAGTGGATGTATTGGATAGTAGACTTGTAGATGGTTATGAACGTGGCGAACGAGTAGAAGAGTATGATAGTGAGGACGAGGTATGGAAGAAGAAGAAAAATCAGACGGGGGAGACGGGGGGACCTGGGGGTATATATAAGTGATGAAGGACATGTGGCAAATTCAAGCCGTGAACTCTTTAATGTGATATACTTTTAGGATCAAAGTGAAGAGGGATTCTTACTTTGTGCTCTGCCCAAGTGGTAGGAAACTGATATTCGACCAGATGGTTAGGTTTAGTTCTAAACGTTGTAACAGTTAGACCCGGTTGTAACGGGCGGGATTTAGAGTTTAGGAGGGAGTAGCTCCGGACCAATAAGAGCTTGAGGTCTATAGGAAGTAAGTTTAGCCTGACACTGCTTAATGTTGTTTAAGTTTACGCGGGGAATAACCCTATAAACTTTAACGACGGCCAAGCCAAGATAAAGTTCCCAGCGGATTTTCTTAACCCGATAACGTCAACGTACTGTATATGGACGTTGCACTATTGATGGAGAAGGTATGAAGGTGTGTTTAGTATTCCATTCGCGGAGGACTGATGCAAATAAGGGTGAGTAATATAAGGAGGCTGCCAACGTGTCGGTACTATGTATGATCCAACACGTCGACGTTTTACTCGTCACCTACTTTTCTGGTGCAAATCCCATAACTTTTGAAGATAAAGCGAAAGTTGAAACCTAATTCCTATAGGTTTACTCCGGCACCCGCCTAGGTGAGTTCGGGATTTTTTTGCGCCATCAGTGAACAAAGGGTCGTTTCCAACGGTCATCTTGACATGCGGGTGAACTATATGCCCTGGCAGCGGTTGACCGATTCCCAACGGCACCTCTGAGCCTGGAGGTGCGACTTCTAGGTTTTCCTGTCCTAATAAACTTAATTCCAATAAGACTACTCCGGCGCACGCCCAAGTGAGTTCAGGACTTTGTTGCATCATCAGTGAGCAAAGGGGCGAATCCAACGGCCAAGTTGGCATGCGGATGAACCATGTGCTGTGGCAATGGTTGACCGGTTCCCAACAGCATCTCTGAGCCTGTCGATAAAACTTCTGAGTTTACTGTCCTCATAAAGTTTACTCTGGCACACGCCCAAGTCAGTTTAAGCTGGAACAATGTGCCGTATCCAACGGCCATCTTGACATGCGGATGAACCATATGCTGTGGCAACGGTTGACTGCTGTCGATAAAACTTCTGAGTTTACTGTCCTCATAAAGTTTACTCTGGCACACGCCCAAGTGAGTTTGAGCTTTCTGCGTTATCGGTGAACAATGGGGCGTATCCAACGGCCATCTTGACATGCGGTATGAACCATACGCTGTGGCAACGGTTGGCCAGTTCCCAACGGCATCTCTGAACCTGTCGATGAAAGTTCCAAATTTTCCCGCCCCAATAATCCATGCTTCAACTCTGGGGCCCCCGGTATCTGACTTTGCAACGGCTCTGTACAGATATGGCTCCCTATGAGTGTGTACCAAATCCAGATGCAACTAACTGGGCCCGCTTGGGCTTGAGCTTCCCAAAAGGGTTTTTGCAGCTCGTCATGGGCTAAGGTGAGCAGACTTGCTCTGGCAAAAGAGTCTAATAATAACTTTGAACCGGTTTGTATCAGGCTGTATAGAGCCATGAGCTAGGTTGGGCGGATCAGATGGCGGGTTGGCGTTTATTTCCCGTTCGCCTCTTCTCGGTGGGCAATACATGCCCAATGCTAATGTTGCTGACATCGTAATATCGAGATAGTATGTAACTCAACGGCTTTTGCCTCTTGTCTCATATCGTGGCATCCACAAATGAAAATCGTGCGGGCAGTGTCATTTTGTGGAGAACCGCCGAAGTTAGTAGCTGCATATGCGGCCGGAGAGCTGCGGCGCTGGAAATCAGAAGCTGAATGGAGAGCTTGGGTGTTTAGCCTGAGAAATGGCTCTTCCCAGGGAGCCGTGTTGGGGCTGCAGATGGCTTTGGTTTCTGTTGGTGTGCTTTGGGATGGCGGGGGGGATTCGAACCTGCGGTAAAAGGGCATGGCGATTGGGAACGAGATACCCAAAATATGGATACTAGCTGCAAAATAAAGACAGCTGTGATGAAACTGCACAAACAAATCTCAGCACTGGTACGCCAATATCTGCTACATACACATATCCGGGGTATTCTGTTCTCCTACAGTCATTATATCCTTCCCCCCTCCAATCTTGGCTCCATCGGTAATCCGCAGCCGTATCTAGATGGAGGGATGCCAAGGGGGGGATTTAGAGACATTTCTCATCCTTGAGGTATTGATAGCTATGCCTGCTTATTGCCAAGTCTAATACATGGCAGTCGGGTTTAATCATAGATAGTATACACCAAATCCCTCATGGATTGCCCCCCGATGCTGTTTGCTGAGTTGCGGGAATCCCACCCATTTTCGTGAAGGAGTGATGAACCAACTGAGATAATCGCCAATTATACAACGCCATTCCCGTCAGGCCAAAAACATAAATAGGATTGACCATTGGTGTTTCCCTCTGCATCAAAGAGCATATGGATGTTTGATGCCGTTGCAGATTCTGTATAGATCAAAAAATAGGTTGTGGTTAACAAGTTAGGGCTCACTTACATAATCAGCCCGTCACCCGCCATCTTTCCCGATCCGGCATGGCGGCTCCAGTAGGCAGCTAGCGCATTTCGCACTCCGTAGTTGCCTTAGTCAGCCAACATAAAGCCGGCAACGTCGCCAGCATCATGATGGACAGCGACATCCGGAGCAATTTTCACAGTAAAAACAGCTATCGTCCACCGCCTACCTGTCTTACCTCTCCTTTACGCAGGCTCCGTCGCAGTGCCGCCCCTTGAGTGTGTCTCTGCAGCGTGCAGTGGGGTTTTTATTTGCCCTTTCGCCGCAGGGAAGCTTATCCGTTCGGTAGGTCGCAAAATTTCCCCGCGCTGTTTATCACTTCTTGCACTGTTTTTGCTCCACGAAAGTGCGCATCTATTTGTTTAGCGAGCCTACTACAAATGAAAAGTGCTAGCTGGGGACTTTCCGGTAGAGAGGGCAAATTTCCCCGCAATGGCACTATCTACGGGAACGTGAAGCATGGAAGGTGTTTCTTATATTCCAGGTGGAGATGTGAATGCGATTCTTTATATACTCATCAAGTGCTGTGGTCTACTTGTCGCTCAGTGAATAGACTCTATTCTGAGAGCGTTCAAAGAGATGCTAGGAACGCTCTGCCATCCGTGATGAATATCTTACACTCATTTCCATCCTGGGCTACAAAGGATAGCCCCACCGGAGATGGGGCAAAGGCATTGAATGGCAACTGACAATTTTTATATAACAGCGGACAAACACCCCTTTCGAGTCCCCAACCGGCCCCTCCTACCCCATATTCGAACGAAGCGCGTTGATCCCGCCCCTCCTGTACTTGAGCTCCGGCAACATGGACGTGAAGGAAATAGAATTCAAGTCTAAGGCTTTGACGAAGGCTGCGACGTCCGGCGAGACCTCAGCAACGTTGATATCACTGCTCAGGGAGCTACAAAAAGGTGTGCGGCCGACAGAGGACCTCCTGCGCTCTACAAAAATCGGTATCATTGTCAACAAGCTGAAACAGCATAAGTCGCCCGACGTTGCTCGTCTGTCTAGTGAAATCGTCTCGAGATGGCGGAGCGAAGTCAACAAGCAAAAAGCCGCAGCAGGTGCTTCGCCGGCCGCAAGCCGGAGATCCAGCGATTCGCCCAAGCAGACTCCCAACGGTACCGCGTCACCAGCGTCCACGGCGTCGGATAAACTGGCCAAGTCCACCGTGCCCCCAGACAAGCGCAGTTGGAAAGCCGACCAGCTTACCATCACACACACCCAAAATAGATCTCGCGATAGCTGCATCGGGCTGATCTACGACGGCCTTTGCCTAAATTCCACCGAGCCGCCGCGCGTCGTCCTCCAAAAGGCCATCGAAGTCGAATTAGCCGCGTACACTTGCCTCGGCCCAGAAACGAAGGAACAATACCGCACCAAGATGCGCAGTCTGTTCCAGAACCTGAAAAACAAATCCAACCCAGGCCTGCGTGTGCGCGTGCTCTCCAACGAAGTCACTGCAGAAAAATTCGTGCGTATGACGCATGACGAGCTCAAGTCGGACGCACAGCGCGAGGAGGAACGCAGGATCCACAAGGAGAATATGGATAAGGCTATGGTTGCAAAGGCGGAGCGGAGTGTCAGTACCAGCTTGCAGTGCGGCAAGTGCGGACAGAGGAAGGTCACGTATACGGAAGCGCAGACGAGGAGTGCGGATGAGCCGATGACGTTGTTTTGCACATGTACCGTGTGCGGGAAGTCATGGCGTCAATAAGACGGGATGGATTTCTCTCTTTTTCATTGGAGCCCTTCGGAAATTCGGGCCAACCAGTACTTCTTTATTCCGCTGTTCTTTTTTATTTTATTTTATTTTATTTTCATTTTTTTCTTCCCCTCTTAACTGTATTTATTTGCCCCGTCCTTTTTCTATTTTCCACCTTTTTTTTTTCAAATTTCTTGCCTACCATCAGTCATCTAGAGGTGGCATTCCGTTTTCCATCTTTTTATTTTTTCCCGTTTACTGTTAAAAAGGGGTCTCTTGTTCATTTTTCTCCTACCCAGTACTTTTAAATGGTGTTTATCATTGGGGGTGTTTTCATATCTAGTGGGCGTTTATTTTTTTTTATCTTTTTCATTTTTTCATTAAACGGGTTGCTTTGAACATTTTACTTTCTTTCTGCTCCTGCTCTCCACGGCACTCCGTCGCCTGTTGCTTTTTAGTTTCTAGGGGCTCCGGCGTTATTTTCTTTTGTTTTCTTTTTTTCTTCCCCCACCCCCTTTTAATTTTTCTTTTCCCCCAACCTTGCAACGGCTTTAGGGAGTTTTTATATTTTCCGCTCGAATCATTTACCTCCCTAATTTATGTATCTGGGTAAGTCCATATGACTGTCGTACCTGGAAAACGTACGTACCTCTGGAGGATAAACATGGTTTTGTTGTCCTTTTGACAAATAGAGTGGAATCACTTTTTTGTTTGCTTCGTATTCGATTCGCCTACTTCCTCAACTTGGGCTGCTGCTGGCCTGATGGACTTTTAGTTCTAGAAAGAAACTCTTACTATCTGAAAAATAAAGCAGAAAGAAAGCCAGCAAAGAAAGCGTCAATGGTTGGACGGGGAAAAAATATTAGTCTGTAAATTTTATGTTTCAAATATTTGAGGAAATGCCCGCTCTATTCACTTCCCCCCCTGAAATTCTCTTTGATTCCCGCGCTGGGTTGTCATCCATGTGCCGTTTACATATCAGATCGATCGCATCCAACACCAGGCTAACTAAACTCCATTCAACCCAACCCTCCTCTCTACTCCATACATACGGAGTACACACATTTCACGTATGTATGTATTTTCACGGACCGATTCACCACCTCTCATCCACCAACATCCATCATTTCCCCAGCCTCCTCAAGATTCCTCCCTCTCACCTTCCTCCCCAAACGCATCCGGAAAGAACCCGGGCGGCGGCCAAATATCCGCAATCGACGGCGGACGCATAATCTTGTTGCGGAGCGGTTGCTTCCCCTTGCCCTCCTCCTCCTCCATTCCGTCCTCTTGTTTCTGTTCCTGGAGCTCTCCAGCACTATTTTCTGTGGAGCTGTGCTCGTCATGGTTGTTGAGGAGGGCGTCTTGGAATGATTTGTCATCGTATATGTCTATGATGAGGTGTGCATGGGAAGCCTCGTAGTTGAGGGTGCGGGTTAAGAAAGCTTTCTGGGGTTTGGGGGTGGAGATATCACTGTTGTTTGGGGTGGGGCGGTCATGGAAGATGGATTCGATATCATTAGAAGCCGGAGGGGGAGCGGGAGCGGGAGCGGGAGAGGTTGTTTTGTGGTTAGGGAATTGCGGGGTGGCCTTTTGGGGCCCAAGAGTGTATCCACCGTTTAACGGCTGGGGGTGGTGGTAGGTCCCTTTTTGGTTGGCTGTGTACATATTAGACATATGTGACCGTGGAGGTGGCGATGTGTTTTCTGCTGCTCTTGTCCTTGACAAGTTCGGTGTCATCGATGGGATCTCCCGTGTTGCAGGGGTTGGGGATTGCAGGCCGACCCAGCCGTCTTCGAAGCCCTGCGAAGAAGAGATGATGGAAGTTTCACTACTGCTTCTACAATCAGAGCCGCTAAACTGGTCCATTTGGGCTTTTGGAAGGAACGAGAAGAACGCCAGTTCCTCTTCGTTTGGTTGTTGGGTGTCCGCGTCTTCCTGCAAAAAAGATTCTAATGACTCGAGAATGTCATACACGCTTTCTCTAGAAGGAGGTGAGCAATGTGGGTAGGGTGAAGGTTTGGTGCTTCTCGAGGAGGATAGATCCAGTATTGGAGAAGAAGGCGCTGCAACCGATGCGAACTGTCTCGTATCCTCAACTAACGAGGAATAAACCGGCCAGATTCCTCCTGCTCGGGATATTTGACTGGCGACTGACTCGAACCAGGAAGTATCCTGATGTAGTGATAAGGCCTGTGAGTGTGCGGCGTCAATGATTATTCTTAGAGGGAATTCGAAAAGAGGAGGAAGGCAGGTTTGAGTAAAATTTTCTGACTGGGAAGTCAATAGAGAGAGCGTGATATCCATGACCTGGCGAAGTGAGTAAGAAAACGGCTGTATATGGGGTGACAGACGGGTGGAAAGCAGAACCAGCGTTGCCATCTGGGTCCAAAGCAGAAACGTCTGGTGTGGTAGAAAAGACAGGTTTTCGCCCAATAACATCTTCTTGCTAACATCAGACAACCGACTCCCTGGCGGAAGTTTCGTTTCCCAGTGCTTAAGGTTTCTCAGGAAAGACTCATGTGCCGTAGCGGTGACATCTGGTGACAGGGGCACATTATCCCAGAGTGTATGGAGGAGTTTCGAAAGCTCTATCAGCCGGTTAAAAGTACTGCAAGAACGGAGAGGCCCACGAGGGCAGGGATTTCCCCCTTCGTGAAGTTTGCGGAGAAGAAAAACGTCTACCCAAGGGCTCCATTCTTCGAGCCCATCCTCTTCCAATAAGTTTACATTGTGTATGGTATCGGAACGCATGCGCGGGCACCTAGCGAGGCGAGCAGATAATAGAGTGTCGAGGAGGAAACATCCAAGAAATGTCTCTTCTTCTTTGGAGTGCCTAGGTGATTGTTTGCCTCTTGATGCATTTCCGAGACCTAAATCAATAGCTACGGTTGTAGCCTGTCCGCAAAGAACCCATGCGGCTGTCCAATCTCCGAATCCAATGTTTACAAGCGTTAGGAGCAGGGTAGCCTGAACATGTCCAATTTCAAATTTCCCTTTCTCATCCGGTATCAAGCTTCGCGCAACCGCATAGAAATCTCTTGCTTCTTCGCCGGAGTTTCTGAACCTCGTTAGAGCAGGTGAATTTTGTTCAGTGTCCGCCGGGATCTGGGCTGCAGTATAGCTTAGAATCGCCCAGAGAGTAGCATGATTCCCCGATCCAGCAAGGTTGCTTGCCGTTTGGAAAGATGGATCTAAGTATTGGTAGGATGCCTTGAGAATCTCATGTTTTGCGAGAATGGGGAACCAGCTATGGGTATGTGCAAAGTACATATCGAGGAGGTGTGACGTTTGAATGGGAAGTTTCATGCGAGAGTTTCTATCTGTAGTCTGGCTCAAAATACGAAGCTTGATTCTTCGTGCGTCTGCGTCGGGAGATCGCGGTGGCGTATGTTGAGTCTGAGTCAATGTCCATGGCAAAATTTCTCCAATACGATGGTCTGAACAGTCATCAAGTTGAGGATCCGACGCAATGTCAAATAATGACTGTTCAGGTTCGATACCTCCCTTATCTTGTTCCATACACGGCATTCCAGTAATAGTTAACCCTGGATTCAATAACATCTCTTCAACACTCGCGTATAGCTCGCTCGATTTCCATATCTCATGTAGCCTTTCTGACGCTCTTTCATTGTTCCACAAGGAGGAAAGCCATTGTCTCCGAGAGGATTCGACTTCTTTAGATCCCAGCATCTCAAGTATCCCCTCCTCGA
Organism: Blastomyces silverae; assembly: GCA_001014755.1. NCBI lineage: Eukaryota > Fungi > Ascomycota > Eurotiomycetes > Onygenales > Ajellomycetaceae > Blastomyces > Blastomyces silverae. The sequence goes on along the minus strand of LDEV01001183.1, from coordinate 4,440 downwards.
GTCCCGCGATATTGGATATTGACAAAGCTCAAAGCTTCTCCAGGCCGCGGACGTAACCCTCTGGCAGCCCTCGTTTCTTTGCAGTGGGGTCGTAGGAACAATCATGGCCAGATTCTCGACATGCCATGCACGCTGGGCGTTGTCCGTCACAACGATACTTCTTGCCTCGACATCTATCACAGGCCTTCGATACTCGCTTTCGCTTGCTGCCGGTATCTCGTGTTTCATGATCCATATTATCAAGAGGTTTTTTTCCAGCCACAGACTTTGGTCTTAATCTGAGGTATGAGATACAGCAGATTGCATGTGTAAACAAACGACAATATTGGGGGAAAGGAGGAGGAGAATGAAAATTAAGAGCTGCTCATCCAGCGTAATGATATTTGAGGCGTGTCTCCTATGCCAACAAGTTCTCCAGGCAAAGCCTTGTGATTAACCATGCTCTCCAACCACTTACCATCTATACTCCGTAACCTAGAAGCTGCCAAAAGTCGTCCATTCTATAAGGTGAGGGAGACACACGCTATATGCTTTCCGGGTGAGGGAGGCATCGAAGTAAGATTATGGGATCCGGAGTCAAGTTTAGACATTTTTAAAAAAAAAGATGAAGCCGGTAGAAATGCCGGTTTAGGGCGTCAGCTGTTAGTTCCTGGGTATTTGATATCATCGTTTTGGCTTTCGTCGCTTGGTCTATCAGAGGGATGACCACACGGCTGTAAAAAGCGGCTGATGGGGGCTGGCATTTCTGAGGGGTTGCGGATACACTCCGGCCAGCTTGGATGACTATGTTGCGCCACCAAGACGAATCAAGAGCAGGGGTTTTCTTTTTCTTTTCTTTTTCCTTTCTCTCGTTTGGAAGAGATCACGTTGGAACTTTCTTATTCTCCAAAGGAACCATTATTAGAAACGAGTCGTGAAACGGATTGGAGTTCACGATGTGGTTGAAGCCGGCAATGGCAGCGTTTCATGACTAAGCTCTCTAACTATTAATAATTAGTTATCGATCCCCAACCCTAACTCTTCATTAAAGGAATCATTTAACCATCACCAAGTCAAGCCTGTATCCAATAAGCCTTTGTTTGGATGAAAATGGCTAAATACAAGGCATGGCCATACACACTCCTCTCGCCACATCGTGGTCGCACTCTAGCCAGCCACCATCATATCATGCCTTGACCGGGAATGGATATTTATCCCCGTGACCATAAACAAGGTATCTAAGCTATAACAGGCAGAAAACCTTCCAGTCTGGATTCAAGGAATAGATTCAACTGGCGGCAAACGAATGCATGGAAGAGAAGAAGTACATACCTTGGGGAGGAGGCACCTCGTTTGACATGGATAACTGTTAACGGGGAGTCTATACTGGTGCAGATAATATATCAAAATCTGCAAAATGGGCCACTCAAACTGCCGGGAAGTACATGTAACTACTGTACATATGGATGGTCGACAAGCTATGAACATGCTCGGAGTATCCAGGATATCGTGGCTAGGGCTCGTGACGGGGAGTGAGCTCGCTGGATAACCTTTGACAAAAAGCCTTGTAATGAAAGCTCCTGTGCATTCATCAAGGCTGTCCACTCTTTTGCAAGGAGAATATTTATTTTTAGGATATTTAATAGAGTTGTATATGTACCGGAGCTGCCTCAGAAATACCGCCCATTCGCCATGGAAAGTTTTACACCCCCGAAAGTTTATTGCCACATAGAATATTGAGTATTTACCTGAATAAACATGAGTTAGTTAGTTACCGCTCTTCAAAAGAGTAATCCCGGAATAGAGTACAGAGTGTAGGAATTCCCGTGTTGCAGCCTGGGAGAATAATGGGAGCGTTTCATCTCATACAGGCAGGTATGTATCAAGGCCGCCCGCCAAGAAGCGATTACTGGCCAAACCAACCCGGCGGATTTCCCCTGCCGACGCCAGCCAGCAAACCAGGACGGGGCAAAAACAACAACCTCAGCACAACACCTTCTGCTTACCCCCCCTCCTCTCTGGCTCTGCGTCTAGTCTATCACCATGCATCTCTCCCCTTGAGATCTTCCTTTTGGATATACAGACCGGTTACCATACCACTACCTTGATCAGCCTCCTTTTTTGCTCGCCATGTATATCCCCGACCAGCCTCAGAATGCCGCCTTTCCCTGGGCAACGGCCACCTCCGCGTGTGAACAGCGAGGATGTCCCATATCAGATGCTGCAAACCTGAAAAAGAGGAAGAGAGATATGGGTAATTGGGATAGCCAGATCAACGCCAATATGGGCACTTGGTGGGTTCCTCCCTTTGAATTTCCTTCAGTCTCAACCTTCACCTTGTTCTTTTTAAATTTTTCTTACTGGCTCGCAGCTAACATTTTGGTCTCTCTCCCCCCAAATCAGCACCGCTTTCATCCCCGGCAACGCTCAACACCTCGAGGATAAATTTAGAAATGGATACAGTCAGTTCTTGAAAGATTCCTCGTCGGGTGCAATGGCTTCCAAATTTGCTCTCCGGCCCAGCCCTGAACGGAGAACACACCACTTCCGTCCATGCTGGCAACCAGCGGCAATCAAGCGGCGGCGTTTGATACAGCAACAGCAGAACCAGCAATCACAGCAAGAATGGAATACTATCCCAAGGAACATATATGCAGGACAGAAGCAACATTTCTACACTCCTGATTCTGATAACGGCTCCCCCACACTCGCTGCTACGTCAAAATCATCAACATCATCGCCACCCTTCCATAAGACGAAATCCAATACATATAACAACAACCACAACGACGACGACGACGACCACCCCTCGACTTCGTCCGTCTCACAAGCAAATAACAAAACCACACCCCACGCCTCCTTATTCCCCTGCCACATCTGCCACCGTCGCCCCACGACCCGCTCCACCCTCGACGCGTACGCCGACTGCGACCTCTGCGCCGAACGAACATGCTACATCTGCCTACGTGAGTGTATGGCTGTCGATTGCAATGGCCCTCGTTCCCCTCCGAATCCAGGTGCAGGCTATGGCAAGGAGAACAATCATAATAATAATAACGATGGTGATGGAGGAGGAGGACGAGGAGGAGGAGGCAAAGCGTCCGAGTGGAGAGGGAAGATTTCACCGCCAAATTCCAGGCCGGGGCAAGGAGACGAGGGAGGAGAAGAGAATGGTGAAAGGATGGGACGGAAGGTGTGCTCGTGGTGTGCGGTTGAGAGTGTCCTCGACGGCGGGGGAGAGGTTGTGAGGTGTTTCGCGTGTATGGCTGGATGGTGAACGGCCCACGCACTGGTTGGTATATTCCCCTTCAGTTAGGTTTGGGAAGGGAGATTAGATGGGAGTATGATTTTAGGGGGGGGGCATACGGCATATATATCTCTTTTGTATAACTATGCTTTAAGGCTTCTTTTTCACTGGAGCGGATGATAAGAGTACCACAGATACCCCAATATCTTTTTTTCTTTCCTCCCCATTCTGGGACCCGTGCTTGCCACGACACTCTGGACAGCATCCAGCGTGATAGATTCCCTCTTTTTTTCCTCTTTTTCTTTTTATTTATTTATTTCTTTTAAATATGATAGAATGACAGCCTCGCATCATAGCTTGTTTTATAGTTTGGAAATATCAGACAGACCTTACAGGGTATGATGGCGGGAAATCTCTCTTACTTATTGTTAGTTAGCAAGCGAAGTACATATATAATAGGTTTTTACTTTTTGTATTATATTATATTATAGGGCGTCGTTCTGGATATTTTGGATATTCCCATTTTTGCATATTCCTAGGACTCAGGTGCGGTGTGTTATGGATATCTCTCGAGCCAAAGCACAGAAGTTAATATGAATTAAAACGAGTATATATATCCACACAATGCAGCATTGAAGAAAAACAAGCGGGACCCATGCAAGGACATTTGACTCCCAGAGAAGAAAACAAAACTAATAAATACAAGTAGAGTAGACACAAAAAAAGTAAAAATGGTAAAAGTAAAAGTATACGAAAGCCCTCCCCCTCCCCAGCGGCGGGCGAAATCTACCTCCCAAACCTCATTTCCGCCTTCGCAAATCTCCA
>LDEV01001174.1:323-13961 GCA_001014755.1 Blastomyces silverae | reverse complement strand
CCCCCCCTCCTCTTAGCTCTCGAATTCTGCAGTAGTTACAACTGACCACGCCCTTGCCGGTCTTTTCGGTGGTGCCAGCAGTCAGGTCAAGCTAATGCTTACCCCTACCCCTACCCCTACCCACTGGCATGATGATTATTATGTATGTGCCTGCGAGGCGGCGAGGCGAGAAATAACGTTAGCTGCGTAGCTAGTGTCCTTGCGTCAGAGAAACAGAGTGTCGGGATCTGTTCTCACCCGCGAGCCGTTGGGAGGAATCCAATCAGTCAATGAACATTTTTCCTTTTTATTGAATTTTTTTGATTAATTTTTTTTATCGTTTTGTTTTTTGTTTTCCTCCTGTCTTCCTTCCTTTTTCCGTTTCTATAATTTTTTGAAGAAGCCTGCGCGCAATTTGTTTTCATCGGATGATGCTGTTCAACTCCATGACTATGTCCAGATCCTTCCGAAACATTGCCAAAGAGAACCAGTGTGGTAAAATAATAAAATAAAACGAGGGGAAACAAGGGGAAATATAAAAATAAAAAAAGAACCAAAAAGCTCGCTGGGAAATGCGAAATGCGCCTTCTCATATGCTGGAAGTGAAATGAAAAAAAAATGATCGAACCGTGCCCATTTATTGTGAAAAACAGCAACGCATACGCCCATCGTTGCAAGAGGAAAGCAGCCCCCCCCCCAGGACGACATAGGAAATTCATTCAGTAACTGCCGGCTTTTTTGTTGTCAGACAGCTTCTGTGTGTAAAAAAAAAGTGCATACGCACATGCGCGTAAAACTTTGCGCGTGGGGATTTCTTTTCTTTTTTTCTTTTCTTTTCTTTTTTCTTTTTTCAAGTCATATCCCGTTTACGTTGCCGGTTTTTGACCCCAAACCACATAACTATTGTCGCCAATGTCAGCCAGAGAACACGTTTGAATCACGCTGAAGAAAATTGGTAGCTGGCTGTTTATTCAAGGGGGGAGAAAAAAAAATGGAACTCACTAGTTATGCAATGGATGGACTCCCTTCGTCTGCACAGCAGCGCGGACCTGCGCGTTCAGTTCCTCAACCGCTGCCGGACTCCAGCCCAATACCTCTGTAAAAGGAATGAGCGTGAATGCCTCCACCCCCTCGAGATAATGCGACGCCATCATTGCCCCGATAAGTTTCTACAGCAGCATTTGCAGTTAGAAAATAGGAGGATCAGATTGAATGGTGGGAGGGCTGCAGATTTCGTACTCACCAAGCGTTTATTCTTCGGCCACGTGCCTATAGGTAGTCTCATTATGCGCTGCTCGACATTCGTGAATCCGGCCTGCTCCATCCAGCCCTTGAGCGACGGGGCATGGTCCATGTTTATGCCTATCTTCTCGGACGCCAACCTTAGATTCCGCAGCATTTCGGCTATTTTGTAGTCGGGCGTGACAGTGCCGTCTTCGGAAAATACGGTGCCTGTGGAGTCTTTGAATTCGACCCAGCCGCCAGGTTTTAGATGTCTATTGAAACTGATTAGGAATGGTGTAACGCTATATAGATAGATATGTTAGGGATTGGGTTAACTCAACTGATAAAACTTCTTCACCAATCGTGGCCAATCTTTGATCGCTCCCATCATGTACCGGCAGTGTATGAAGTCGTATAATTCCGTTTCTAGCCAATCCTGCTCAAGATCCTCGACTATAAATTTGACATTCGGCGGCGTCCTACATACGGGATTAGCTCCGGGATGAATCGAGAAGAGAATGCAATTGAAAAACACAATAGGAGTTCCTCACCATCGCGGCTGTATCGGGCTCAAATCGACTCCAGTCTATGCAACAAAATTCGTTGTTTTCAACAGATTGTCCTTTCCCAGCAAAATCCCGAAAAGATAGCCTTGTGGAAGTACTCACCAGTTCTGCTGATGGATATAAATCCCCTTCAGTAGTTATCACACAGGAGTTAGTAAACAGCGGAACTTATATAAAAATAACAGCCGCAACCGTACCCATTTCAATCGGCCACTTGCCCGTTCCTGTGCCTATATCTAATATCCTCTTTCCGTCCGGGTTGATCGGCGCCAGGAAAAATCTCTCGTCGCACAGGTAGTAAATGGCATAATGGACGAGGTTGAGCCGATCCTGTTCCCGTTCGTCGTTGGGGAATTTGTAGTCTGTATATACGCCCCCGTCAGATATATCTACCTATACAGCATAGATACATATATAGATATATAGATATATATATAATATATTCAAATGCGCCCCGAAGCCCCAGACGTCGGCAAACTTGGATGGCAGCTACCAGGACGGGACCCAAGGATATGAAGGAAAAGGGTTTACGCACTTCCCTCCCGATACCGCCGGCCATTTTTCCATTCGTAATTGACGATGGAGGAATGGAGAGATTCGGTAAAGTCCAGCCTTGATTTATGCAATGATGAGCAAAGAAAAGTTTCCCCGGAGTAAATATATAATTATAGATTTTTTTCTTCTTCTTGGTATATTATACCAAAAGGAGACATGGGGGAAGTTCGGAGAAGAGAAGCAAACAAAAGGGATGGCGGCGTACAGTTCCTCACTCAGTGTCGCTCTGTGTTCTGCAGAAGACTGGCTCAATCTGATATCAGTGCTATTCCTGGAAGCGTAGTTCAGAGCAGCGTATATTCATTCAAGTTCCAAATGAATGAACGATAAAAAACCCCACCAATGGGGGGGGAGGGGGGGTTGGTAAGAGGGAGGTCGTACTTCATCAACCTCGACCCTGCTGCGGTCAGAGACCCTCTCGCTGTCCACCTCCATGTTTGCTGTGCGCGGTTCGAATTTCACGCGAAATCCGGAAACGCCGAGAAGAAAATATTAGGATTAAAATGGCATAAGTGAGTCCAAAGCAAAGCAAAGAAAGAAAGAGTTCTCTTTTTTTGTTTTTATTGCCGACTGCTTATCAGGAAGACGGGGGTGCAAGAGAGTCAGTCGGTGGGATAATTTGTTGTTGATGAGTGGCGGGCGGGCAGGCGAAAGCGAGGTGTTGCAGAGGCCGCGGCGAATGCGAGAAGGAGCTAATTTATAGCTAACCTGAGGGAATCCCGAAGCCTGGGGATCGGTTTTGTAGCCGGGGGGGGGGGACTTTTTTATTATGTCCTTTTTTTGCTGAACCGATGACGGGCAATGTTAAGTTAAACTTTTTGTTTAAAAAAAGCAGACCAGAGACCAGACCGCCCACAAGCCCACGTCCCACCAGGAGAAGGAGTTGTGTCAAAACTTGTTCATAGCGGCGGCGTTTGCCCCGAAACGATGGACTGCTCTTTCATAGGCTGGACTGGGCTGGGGGAGGAACCTGGGATCCAGTTCGGCGAACTCGCCCTAGCAAAATGCTAGCATGGTCCAGGCAGAAGAAAGGGTTTGGCCTGGTTCAGGCTGGTTGGGGGGTTTGCAACGCCATGGCCCAGTTAGTATGGCATCGAGGCAGTTGGTGAGCTTAGGGCCAACCAGCGCAGTCCATCGGCTCAAGGGCGTTTTTTACTACGTATCTGCAGGCCAAGATACATAACATGTTAGATATGCAGTGTCATGCTTTTTTTTACCAACTTTTGCAAAGGGGGCGGCATGGCATACAACAACTTTAAACGGGCTGTGCAGGCGGTGATAGGTTCTGGTATGTCTGATATTTCTGGTATGACTGGTATGTCTGGTGTTAGGTCTGGTATGGTTCGCAAACAAAGAAGAGCGAGCACACAATCTGGCTCACACGCCGAGTTCGAGAAATCGAGAGCCTGGAGATCTGCCCGCCCCCAAGGAGCCATTGCATAGCATCATTCAGGCCTGGTTGGCACCGCTTTGCAGGCATTGGCTGGATTGGCTGGGGGGGGGGTTGTTCATGCGGTGCCGAAGGTTGGCGGCACAAGAACCTTTCACGCTGATTGCCAATGGGGAGCTGATGCTGCAACTGGCGGCGCAAGATGGCGCAAGATGGCGCAAACCTTAGTTATTGAGTTAAGTAGTTAGTTAGCTGGGGAATGAAAGTTCGCGGATTTCCAACAGCCGGGACATGCGGGAAATGGAAAATGTCTGAAGATGCTATTTATGATTGCTATTGTTCCTATTATTCTTCCTGGTTTTCATACCCTTCATATTCTTCTTCAACCATGGTGAACGTGCAGAGTATCCGTCAGTGGCGCGGCAGGAATATCCAGGGATCTGGTAACCGGGAGCTGGGAAAACGTGGGAAACTAGAATCACGAATCTATGTATCTATGAAAAAAGTCCAAAACCGAGATCTGAGAAAACAAATATGTCCGCTGGGAAATCACAAAAGAAAAAAAAAGGTCGAGCAAGCCTCGGTCGTGATGGAACTCCGATCCTCAATAACCGCCTATCACCCTTCGTATCCTGGCGTTTTAGCTGGCCTCCCCCCCTGCTTTGGAGCTCTCTGACTGCCAGTGACTGACCCAAGATCTAATTTTTTTTTTGTTTTCTTTTTCTATACACCGTTATGTTTATTTTTTTTCATTTTTTCCTTTCTTTTTCTGCTACCCTGTCCCTTTCCCTTGAAAAAATCTTGATAAAGTCCCGCTCTATCCAACGTCTAGGCCCGCCGCCCCCTTTTCCAAATTGCACATCATGATCTCGTTACTTCGCCCAGCGTCCCATGGCCTCTTGAGTTCAAGGTTTAAAACTTAACTTCGCTCAGGCTTTCTTCTTATCGACCTGGACAATTCTCCCTTCCAGCACCGGCGCAATGGCCCGTGTCCACGCCGGCGAAAATCCATTCGTGACCTGGTCAACGGGCTGCACCTTGTCAGCGTCAAGCCCGACCTTCTCTCGCCATCTCCGCACAAAGTGTCGAGCCACTTCCTCCCGGTGGTCTGCATCCTCGGCAGAACGGGCAGCCGTGGTTACATAGTTGCGAGGCCGGCTGAGGATCTCCGGCTCAGAGTCAGATTCGGAATCCATGGCACTCTCACTCTCGCTGGTGCTGCCGCTTTCATAGCCGTCTGGTTGGTGGTCTCGGCGTGACAGCTGATCCGTTGCTTCGCCTGGTGGATGTTTATGTCGTGGATTGGCGCTCTCGTAGTGAAAGCTACTGGAAAGTTTGTCTGGGTTTTCTTTACCGCCTACAATTGGAATTGGAATTGGGATTGGGATTGGGATTGGTTTCTGGGGCTTCTCTTCTGGAGAGGCAAGCGGAGAGGTGGCTTCCATCCAGCCAGCCCCGTGCCAGCGTTCGTTCACTGAGTCCCAGTGACGATGCAGACTCGGGCCCAACCGATTCCATTTGCCAAGCACTTTGAGACTGAGGAAATACTGTCGAAGAATTGTGCTGATCAAAACCCCGTTTTCCTCAGAGATTATCTCCTCCGCTTCCCCGCCTTCAGACTCTGCAAGAAGTGCCGTATACCCATCCTTGCCCCGCGCCATATAACCGCGAGTCGCGAGTGTGTACAGCCTGTCATCTTCGAGATCTTTCCCGCCCACTTTAACAAAGGCAATGCGGGATCCACGTGGTGCCGAAAGTGCATATCCATATTGGATGTTTGACACCTGGGGGAACCGCCCTTCGAGGGACGGCAGTTCGGAAACGCCGTTTTCCAATGCGGCTCTCAGCGCCCGCCCCTTCACCCGCAACACCACCACCGGGTCCTCGAAGGGGAAACAGTTGAGGATATCCTTCACCCTCAGTGGTCCGGGAGGATATATCTGATCCCCACGAATAGTACCCGATGCCATCATTGCACATTCCGCATGGTGATGGAAGCGCATAAGGTCACATACGAAATTGCCAATGTTGGACTCCTTCCTCCGCACCGTCGTGAACCGCGCATCCAGTGGGTTCGCCGTATAGCCGACTGGTTTCTGCAGCTTTCCTTTCAGTGCTGAAGTCAATTTGGCCACCAGCTCGACCGTGGCAGGGTCCTCCGGTATTGCTCGAACCACATCGCGGCGCGTGATAGAGAAGTCCCAGCCGCTACCGTCCGTCTTCCGCCACGCTTCGATGTAGCTTAGTTGTTTAAAGTCCGTGCCCGAGCGGAGTACATGGGTCGATTTGACAATGCTGTGTCCGTAGAAATGGTCATGCCCGCCTAGAATTATATCAATGAGACCTGTCGGTGTCTTTGTAGCCAATTTGTTATCGTTGGGTTCCCGCTGATGGGTCACGGCGACGATGAGGTCGGCGCCTTGTGCGCGCAGGCCGGGGACTAGTTCCTTTGCCGTTGCCGACGCGGACTTGTAGATGATAGGCGGGAGTGCGTTGACTGTATCAAGCCTAAAGATAAAAGTTGTCAAACGACCAATGTGTCAGTCGAATTGTATCAAGAACGAACCTAAATAGAAGAAAACAACAATGATGATTTTTCTCTTTTTGCCTTACCACTCCCTCTCCCCAAGTCCAACAACTCCAACTTTTATACCGTTAGACTCCAACATGTGCGTCTTGGGGCAGTTGGCCAGCGGCACCCCCTCACCCAATGCGGGGTCAAGCATGTTGGCCAGCAGCCATGGAAACTTGCACTGGTCCCTCAGGTGTTCGAACTGCTCAACGCCAAAGTCTAGGTCGTGGTTCTGTCAATCGGTAAATTCCTTTAGTCCCATACAATATATCCAAGTAATGGCAGTAGTCCAAGGGAAGGAGTGAGAGGAAGGGACATAGGTATATAGAGCTGCTCACCCCTACACACGCAACATCAGTGCCAGCCTGGTTGAGGAACGGCACCATATGCCGGCCCTTTGTAACGGAGCTCTCGAGGCTGGGATTGAAAGCATCGCCCGAGAAGAAGGTGAGCAGCGGCGGCTGGCCGGCGAATCTGGGGTGGTTGCGGTAGTAGTTGATCAGGGTCTGGAATCGCGGGGTGCCGCCAATGGGCTCTGCAGAGCCGGCTCTAGTAGTAGTTTTTGAGTTGGTTACTGTAATGATCATTAAGAGGAATGCGTGTACTCACTCGACATGGTAGACGTCGTTGAAATGGAGCAGGCGGACGTCTGGCGTTCCTGTGCGGCCGCAGTCGTAGGTTGTCGAGAGCCCCGCCGCTTCGGTGGGCGACATGATAAGAGAGATGTGTTTAGGTCAGTCTAATCAGACTATCGCGGCGAAGCTTCTGCGTGCTGTGGAGGTCTGAGTCTATCTAGGACAGCTTGAAGAAATTTGGTTTATTGCGGCGTTGATAAGGAGGGTCAAAGAAACAGTTGTTCTCTTGCTGCCCAAGTATGTCTGTACAGTAACTATATGAACACTATATCCGGAGCAAGGGTTATGAACCACCAACAGGACTGTTGGTTTGCCTGCGCCACTCTCATGTAACTATTTGCTGTCTCTTTTTTTCCCGAACACCCCCAATATCGCTTCAAGCTGCAACTATTGGCTCCGACGAGTTGTGCCACCTCATAGTCATTCATTCATTCGTAAAACAATTCCATTCCCAACTACCTACAACCAGACCTAAGCTGATATCTATTCTCAAATTTGAGGAGGCCTGTGCTACAACCCCTCAGTAGCCATCCCACCATGAGTCTTTATTTACTGGGATTTTTAAATTAACATAACTGCTATGTAGGTACGGAGTAGTATAGGTTATATTTCATGCCGCTGTGCCAGGCGCATGCATGAACGCGTCACATTCATCATCCAAGGGATTATAAAATGGAAAAAGAAAGAGAAAAAAATAATCCAGCACCAAGTAATCCCCATGAGTTCCCATAAAAACTCCCATCAGCCAAATAAACGCATCGCTACAGGAAAACAGAGTAGAGAGCAGCTTGGGAATACCACACCTGCGCGAAAATGCCAAACCTAGGGAAAAAGGAGGAAGAAAAAGAAGAAGGAAAAAGGCAAGTGATTGAGGCGAGAAAGGAAAGAGAAAATAAGAAAGTGTCCCCGAAAAACCCACTTTAGTACTTCCCTATTATCCATATATATCGATATAGAGTCGCGGCCGTAAACAGAAAAGCAAATAGTGAGCGTTGAGCTCGATCGAGTAGGTGTCGAAATATAACCTCAAGGCGCAAAAATAAATCGAGAAGCGGAGTAGGTTGCTCAAAAGAAAAGCAATATAATTTTAATAAAGAAGATGAATAAAATGATAATTCTACTCTCAGGTATTCCGCTCACTCATTGTCCATCGGCGTTTGCTCAGCGGCTCGCGCTCTGAGAGCGAGACGCTACCCCATAGACCATGCTGGGAGAGCGATCTCGACGGTCGTTGGTTTGTCGTCCCGTCCGAGGCATTATCTCCGGCGCTTGGTTTTGGATCCTCGAAATTGGGAACGATATCGTCCGCTGATTCAGCGGCGTCGGCGGATGTTGTTGTTGTTGACACAGAGCCCCAAAGTCCTGGCGATGATGGCTTTCTTGCAGAAGCTCCGCGAGAGTATGGCGGGCCTGACCCTCTTGAGTTACTTGGCTTTCGAATAACAGAATCCCCGATGGTAAAATTTTCTTGCGAGCTGATTGAGCCGGAAGTAGATCCGAACCGATGGCGGTAGGAGGAAATCGGGGATGGGAGTACCCTCGGCGAAGAGTCCAGGGGTGACGATGAGCGCGGGGAGCTGGTGCCTGCGCGGAGATGCTCTGTTGAGGAAACGAATTTCATCTCATACTCGTCTGCCAGCTCCTTCAACCTGGAGCCTTCTTTTCCATATGAAGTGGCTACCGCTGCGGTGGTGCCTTGGTCAGGCGGCTCTGCGGCTTCAGGTTTCCTGACTGCCATGGTCAGTGAAGTCATGCCGACATCAAGCAAGACTGGCTGTCCCGTGAGTGCACCAATGAGCGCATTGCAGCCAGCTCCATGCGATATTAGGATTAAAACAGTCTCCGTAGCATCTTCCTGTTCTTCCCCTCCCCCCTCTTTTCTAGTCGCGTCAGAAATATTAGTAATTCCTGGACCATCAGATCTGTACCAGTCTATCATGCGTTGGAGCCCTTTGCGAAATCTATCGTGCATAGCGCTCCATTCTTCACCATACTCGCCCCCGTTGCCCCAATTTTGGGGTTCGCGCATGCTGTCCCACTGGTAATCGACGTCAACGCACGCATCGCGGGCATGAGATACGTACCCGGCGGGAATAGGGTCCGACGGCGAAATAGAATAAGTGGGCACGGGAGGGACGTATCCTGAATATCCTGCTGGGAGATCGGTTTGAATTTTCGAAATGCCAACCCCCGTCGGCTTAATACCACCATTTGCACCCGTATCAAAGCTGCCAGAACGATTCCTGTGCGCAAGCGCATAAGCCTTGGGTGCTGTCTGCTTGATGGCTCCTCCACCCTTCCCATTCCCATCACCAGTTTCATCTTCATGATGCTCGGCTGCGCCGCCGGTAAACGGGTTAGTCCAGCCCCCGGGAAAGTGGCCAAACATTGATTTCCCACCAGCCTCAAGACCAGCTTCGATTGGTTCTCCACGACGCAGAAGTTCCGCCTTTGCACCCGCAATCATCATCACAGAACCTGGGGGAGGCGAAATTTGCTCAAAGTAGTCCGGAGAGAGCCATTCTCCGAGAAATGCGTCAAGCCGAAGTTTGTATTTTGGATCGGGGGCTTCAGTCGGTTCGATGGTTAGCCTGGAGAGGGAAGGGCTAATACTCGGTTCTGGGATGGCCGAAAGCGGGCTGGAGTCGCTGCCTCGCGTGGCGGGGGAGCCCGAATGCAATCGGTGATGTTTATATGGTGAGGATTGACTGCGGTTTAGAGGAGAATTCTTGCTGAGCCTCATGCCGGCACTCACTCCGATGGCGGTTTGCACGCAGCGGAGAAAGGGAGAAGTATGGATAATTATTTTCCACTTTCTAGCCTGTCTCGGCGTGTTCGATTGATTAACCTCGCCATTGTTTACCCCCACTGCCGCCGCCTTATCCTCCACGCTGGTATTTCCATAGGGGTGGGATGATTGAGGGGTAACAGGGTCTTCTCTAGCTCGAAGCAGATTGCCTATCCGAATACCGAGTGCGCGGGCTTGATTCCAACCACCATATGTAAGAGGAGGGTCGTAGGGGGTAGGTGATGTTAGATGCCACTGTTTGTCCACCGCATCCAACCGGGCGCCATGCCTGATGCTCCATTAGCAAATACAGCTCTCACCCCCACCAAGCGTTGGACAGCAAGGCGGGCAACGGATAGGAGATAAAATACAAATCGCACTAACCTCGCAATGATGATAACTGCTGGAGGCTTCCCCATGGCTGCTGCGAGGAATACCTCTTCCAGCACTCGGCTTTTATAGGTAATACGTCTTCTTCGAGGCTCGTGGCACCACTGTTGTAGATCCGAAATGCAGCGGGTCGCGGATACGGGACAGGCACAGTAGACGGAGTACGGCGTTGCTTGAGCTCAACCAGCTCATTGTACTTTGAAGGTTAGGATCCCATTATGATTTATGACTCCGCCTTGGTGTTAGGAAGCTCGCGACCTCGCTGTGGGTAAGGGTGGGACAGAGACGAGGAGGAGGTAGGCGAAAATGGCAAGAAGGTAGATGGGAAGGGAATGACTAGCTAAGCTATAGCTGCAAAAGAGAGTAATGGATCTAACAACCTGCTCGATAGCTGGGAAACGAGATTTTCCATTAAGCGTGAGTTAGTTCTTGCGAGCTGTTGGTTGTCTGGAAGTCTTGTCATCGAGCTCTGGTGGAGTCGAGAAAATACACGACAGGCATGTGATCGCGGGGCAGCCTGGAACAGCTGAGGTAAGCGGGGCAGCTATGCTTTAACAATTTGAAGGGTTTCGAATGAATAGCAAATATGAAGTAATTCAATTACAGAGTACCTTGAATAGAAATAATTAATAGCCATTAGTTCGATACTCCCCGCTAACTATCGAGCACATGAACCGGAAACTCCAGCAGGTATGATGTCGATATATAACAGCACAGACGCCACCCCTTCCAGCGGCTCACGAACACCACTCTCTTTAAAACCAATCAAGTATAAATCGCTAAAACATATAAAGAAATCCCAAACAACTCCACAGACGACCTTGAAAACACTACCAGAAGCGGTAATCGTAGATAATCATATCGCAATCATAACCGTAGAACCATATCACTCAAGCCAGGGCCCCCATCGGATCCCACAGCGGCAGCTTTAGCGGTGTCTGCTTCAACACATCCCTCACCCCCTGGCTCACAAACCGCGGATCAACGACAACCTGATACACAAACTCATCCATCCATTTATCCGTCATCACGAACCAGCCCTTGTCGCCTTTACCATCGCCCCATGAGTTCTCCACACGCCAGCGCACGGGCTTGCCGTCGTCCCCAATGTGTACGGCCGTCAGGACCATGGCATGCGTCATGGATGACTCGCCCGTTTGCAATCTGTCGGCCTTGCTCATGCCTAGATTGACGTTGAAGCCTAGAGCGTAATCATACAAGGCAGTATCCATGATCCCTGATGAGGAGTTGGAGTATTTCCCCACGTCGCTGCCGAAGAAGACAGGGATGCCCGCTTTGAGCATGGCGATCGCGCCAGCTTTCATTGTCTGTGGGAATATGTTTTGTAAGCACTTCTATAATAAACGCTTCGTTACTTCGTGGAGTAAAAGAGAACACTTTACCTCCATATTAACATTGACATAAGTTACCGGTCGGCCGCCGACAACATTACCCAGTCGATCCACAGTCAATAACCGTTCGTAGGGATTCCTTGGATCATTGACCAAGCTAAAAAGTTCATTCACGTCCGTCCCCTTACACGCCCTAAGCCCTTCACGGCTTGAAAGACTCGACGCAAATTCCAAGGGCGTCATGGATAGTTTGTGGAGCTTGCCATTCGCATCGTAATACTCCCAGTTAAATTTCTCTCGAGGGGATGGCGCCGGTCCAAGCAAAATGGTCAGAATTGAATGGATTTCTTGTAGAAACTTTTTCTTCGCGTCGCCGATGGACGCCCTGGCGGAAGGATCCTCGCTTGTCGCCATTTTACGCAGGACAAGCGCATCCTCACGCAGCTTTGTGGTGACGAGCTTGCCCAGGAACGAGCTGCTCTTTGCATTATATGAATCAGGGCAGAACTCTTTGGGAACCTACATGTTTATCAAATTAATTCCCGTAGTTTTATAAACGTAGTAGGCATCCAGAGAAACATGAAGCTTACCAATCCATACTTCCCAACCAAATTCGTGACCATATCCCACTGGCCGCCATCCGACATGGGACTTGACATTAGGCTCTGTACCAATCTGCCATCCAACGGCTCACCCGCCGTGTCAATGGCATGCTCCAGGAACCAATTGGCCTTTTCCATCTTGTCCCAAAAGAACGGATACGCCTGGCTCAACTCGAAGCTCTTCACATTATACAGCTTCATCAGAGCCACGCGGAACACGTTGGTCGATGCGAATAGCCAGCAGCGGCCCGAAGAGCGCTGGTTGGTGATTGGCGAGCCCTCGAGCGGGATCTTGATGTTGAAGACCTGAGTATCTGCAATTTTTGCTGCGTGGTTGGTTATGATGGTCGTAGGGGAGTTGGCAGACATAGCGAATAAGGCGAGGCGGTTCTATAGAAATATTTATATTAACTATAGATCTAAATATAGTACGAATGCGTGTGTAGCATGTTAGTTACTTGTCGCTTACCTTGAGATCTGCTAGCAATTCCTTCTCCCAACGCTTCGTCTCTGATATGGACAAAACGACCTTCCTTCTCGAGGAGGAGTAGGCTGGGGCTATATGGATAGGATAATATGACACAAATCAGCCGTCTGTTTGTTTGACATTGAGGAATGTAACAAGCCTGGGATGTACTCTGTACTGTACTCACGTCCCTCATCACTGCAGACATAGCCCGGCTTCCGGCCTTCCTGCATGCTCCCCGACACATCCAACTTGGACATGCCTTTTGCAATCTCCCGCTTCTCGCGGTCAACAGCCTTCACAGCGACCTCCTTGGACTGGCCTGCACCCATGGTATAGACACAGCGGTGATAATTTGGTGATCTATGCGCAGTAATGCAATTCTAGTGAATGGTAGTTGCAAGTATAGTATGCTATCTTAAGAAGCGAGCGGATGAGCCAGGCCAGCCTCAAGTGCAGGATATATCGTTGGTGTCTATCAAGGTCGGCGTGTTCAGCCCTGGCGCCTTTTCCCCGCATGAGGAACCGGGGTCTCGGGGCGCCTTATCATGTGACGTCAACAGGGTCTGGCTGCTACCTAGGAAGCAACAACGATGACATCAATATAGAGAGAGATGGATATCTGACTATATAGTATCTATCCTGGATTGTATTCTAGACGCTGAAGGTAGATAATAGGAACACTAACACGAAAACATAGAAAAATACCCTTCGTCCACATTATTTAAAAAGAAAATAATCATCATGGTTTTGGAAGATAACAAATAACGGTACTCCGTAGAAGAAGCTCTAGTCCGTGATGTGATAGGAGTCCAAAAATGAGCCAAAAAAGGAGGAGGGCAGCCAAAATCCGAACGACAACGGTGTGAAAATAGGGAAAAAGGCGGGGGGAAATGACAAAATGAAAGGGAATAAAA
This sequence comes from Blastomyces silverae, assembly GCA_001014755.1. NCBI lineage: Eukaryota > Fungi > Ascomycota > Eurotiomycetes > Onygenales > Ajellomycetaceae > Blastomyces > Blastomyces silverae. The sequence goes on along the minus strand of LDEV01001174.1, from coordinate 525 downwards.
GTGAATCTATCTACAATGAAAAAAAATCATCGTGAAGCCGGAGCCAAAACTTAACGCTCCAACAACCGCTACAACACTCACCAGGGCAAAAAGCTGACAACAGAACAAGCTGTTGCCCTTCTGCCTTTCCCCCCACTCCCGCCACAAAATAGATTCATCTCCTCCCTCGCGCCGACGGAGATGCCGACGACATCACCAGCGG
>LDEV01001173.1:0-11835 GCA_001014755.1 Blastomyces silverae | reverse complement strand
TGTTATTAAAGTCTACAGTGTATAGAAGATTATCTGTTAATATATAAAACAGCTTGATGAATGTGAGACTGAAGTTATTCTGTTTAATAATGAATAAGACATATATTCATCTGAGATCACACTAATAATCTACTATAAATCTCTACTTAGTTTCAGAACTCATCTTCATAAGACAGACAGTGAAGATATATATAAAATGTTTATATAATTTATTTATCTCTTTGATGTGTGTGTGTAACTCATTGATAATATTATTCTGTTCTTTCAGACTGTGACTACTGAGTAGTCTTGATAGAGCATTCAGTATTATATACTGATATTCTGAGTGATGATATACTTAAACACTTAAATACTGAATGTATTCAGCTGTGTGAACTAAATATAGATTAATTCTATCAGTTAATATAAATATCAGCAAGATCTGTTTAATAATATCTGTGATTATCAAGTGATCTGAGAATGCAATGACTGAGACTGTGAAAATCTTGACTAAGTGATGAGTTTACTTTAATACTCAGACAAGCTCTACTATCTCTAACTCTATGAGTTAAAACTTTTTTTCAGCATTTGAAAGCACTTTGTTTAAAAACATAATTAACTGAATAGTGCTATGACTTAAGAGCTTATCTAAAGATTAATCTGATGAGATATTTATATAATATAGAAATGCACTGAATTCTTACTTCTTAAAGATGTTCATTTCAATATATAAGTTGCAGTCAGAGCTGTGATGAATCAGAAAGATAGATTTGAAGAATGCTAGTTATAAATAATTGAATATATCTATCTCTGATTTAACTGAAATCATTAGAGCAGTGTATACTATGAAGTTTTTCTCTTAACTCTCTGAGTAGAGATGTCTTTAAGAAGAAGAGTCTTATAGAGCTGAAGAGACTCAATAATATAAATAAAATAGAGAATGTAATTATATAATCATTTAGTTACTTTTAAGTAGATCTCTAAGTTCTTTAGTGTGACAGAGAAGTAGAACTTAATAATAGCTGTAAACTTAGTATTATCTATAATAAGACTCATATTTAAGACTCACTGATCTAGTAGAGTTATCATAGAGAATTTAATATAGAATTTTTCTGAATTCAAGATAACACTCAGATTCTGCAGTGTCTGAAAGATAGTGTAAAAATGCTGAATATACTCATTAAAAGATGAGAAGAAAATCACTAAATTATTAATATAAGCTCTAGTATAGTGATGATGATTTTGAAGCTTATAATCTATTTATCTCTGAACATGTTGAGAGCTGTTATAAAATCTCATTACAGTCACTTTCAGATGTTTCTAACTGCAGTGACTGATAACTGTTAATTTGAAATAATTATCTGAGTGAACTGATCATTGATAGAATCATTTTATAACATTAATAACTGATATGAAGTTTTTCTTTTTAAAAGTGTTTAGAATGTTTAACTGAAGAGATATAGAATAATTATTCTTCTCAGTTATAGTATTGAGATTGTGAATATTTATTATAATATATCTCTTCTCTATAAGAATGTTCTTGATTATAACTGTATATTAGATAATAAATACAGATACACTGAAGAGAGTGTGATCAGTTATTCATTATATCTAATATTAATTATGTAGAGTGTTGAAGATTTTATTAACTAGTTATCAATCTCTACTTGAGAGAGAGTATATTTTAGTTTTTTTAAAGATATCTTATCAGTCTTCTTTCAATGAAATATATATTCAATATTCTGAAGATACAGTGATAATGTTCTCACAGTCTTATCATATATTATAGACTTGTAAAATCTTGATAAGATGAGCTGCTGTCTTATTATTACTGTAAATGATGATACTGCTCAGAGAGATATACTCTATCTAAAGAGAGTTGAAAGATTGAGATTGAGAAATCACTGTTAGACTTTCAGTGTGAGAGACTTGAATAAAGTCAGTTATATTATAATTAACTAAAATGTCTAGACATGTCTTATAAGAAATGATTATAGAGTGCTTACTCTCATTTTTTATAAGAACAGTGTTGAAGAGACTATTAATGACAGCAGTGAAAAGTGTGATAAGAAAATGAAAAGAGAAGAAAATATAATCACAGTTCTTACAGAGTTCACTCTGAAAGAAGATGAGTATAAATGAGTAGAATTTCAGTGACAGAGTGATAATATGAGTGATATAGACAGAGTGATCTGTTTTATAATAAGAGTGAGAGATAATAGTAATAGAAATAATTATATCACTGCAAGTGTGAATAATAACTATACAGTATTAAGAGTTCAGTATGAATTCTTCTGACTCAAAAATATTAACATTGATTAGAGAAATAATGAAGATGTTATTTATAATATAAACTTTGTGAGTTATTTTAACAGTGATAGAGTTTTCATCTGAGTTCTTATCTAATATATATATAAGTAAGTTTACATATTCTGTAAAATTATATAGCTGACTTCTCAGATTTTTGATCTTGATAAAATCAGAGAGAAGAATTATTATTATAAAGTGTTACTCTAAAATTTATTTCTTATCAGTGAAACTCATGATACACTCAGAGTTCAGATAAATGATTATTATTTTATATGAATTACTAATATAGATGAATGCTGTGATGTAATATTAGAAATAAAATACAGTGTCTGATATATCTGTAGTACTTATCACTGTTAATGAAATTACTTAAGAGCAGTCTACAGCTAATGAAGAGATGTTAATATCAGTTAAGAGATGAAGAATATTTATATATTATTACTGAGAAATATACTGATATAATTTGATATTGAAGATAAAAGAAGTATTGCAGTAATTATAGATGATAATGAAATTATTCAGAGTAAAAATACTTTTATAATTCTTTATCTTAACAGTATCATCAGTTAATGAAAAGAAGTAGCTGAGAGATAGTTCTCTTTCTCAAGATAGTATTTATCAGTGTTAATATATATGAGATTATAGATATTATCAGTGTGAGTATTATTTTCAGAGTTATTATATAGTGCTATCAGCTGATCATTTTAATTTTCTATAATCTCATAAGTATTATCTGCAGAGTGAGTATTATAGATCTTAGATTTGTTGAAGTTTTCTCATAATAAGACTGTGAGTAGAAGTTGAGACTTCAAATTAGATAAGAGCAGCTGTATTAAATCTTGACTATTTTACTGCTGATATTATAGTTGATATTGAAGATTCTGTATAATACATTGAATATCTTACTCAAAATTTTATAAATAGTCAGCTTATTAATCAGTAGAAGAATTGAGATTATTAAATATACAGAAATCTCTCTGACTGATATAATTATATTAATTATATATTCTGTAACAGAACTCAAAGTTATACTGATTATATATATTATAATGAGATTTGAGAATGTATCTGAGAAAGTATTAATTAAAGAGATAGTAGCTGTGATCTTTACTATGATAGAGAAATACAGAGACTGACTCTGTTATTAACTGTAGATAATTTCTTATTATATTCTCTCAGATAATCTACTTCTCTTTAACTTTCTGTAGAAAATTCTGTATAAAGATAGTGAGAGTAAACTCTATGAGCTGAGTGTGAAATTCTCAGTAAATATTAAAGTAAATAACTGTGAGCTGAGTGATAATATCTACAATCTCTGCACTCTTGATATTATGAAAAATGATCTGATAGTAGAAATGAATGAACTGACTGTTGAAGATGTCTTTTAATGTATAGCTATTATATTTGATAACTGTTTAAGCTTGTGTGATACACTACTGAAAATATTTAGTGAGACTGAGTATTCACTCTTATATAATATTAATTTTGATTATAAAGTCTTTCTCAATGTCTATGAGCTCTGCTATATATTATTTCAGTGCAGTACTGTGAAGATAAATGATGAGATTATAGTATATTATCTCTTCACTCTTAATATGAGTTATATTTTTCATCTGTGATATGAATAAGTGAATATTCTGATAGTATAGATGATTACTGATATAGATAATATTTTCTATATCAATGATGTTCTTATCATTGAGATTAGAGTCAAAGAATTCAAGATTATTCAGCTTTCAATAGTCAGTGTATAAGATGTCTTCATATTAAGAAGAGTCTGTTATAGAGCTGAAAGAGTTAGAGAGATCAGAGAGTTCTGAAGATTTATTATCTTATAAGAGTTCAGTAATGATATCAGCTATTATTTACTGAAGCTGTTATTACTGATATATGATGAATCTGACATCATTAACAGATGTATTATTTAATGCTATGACACTTGATCACTCAGATATAAATTGAGCATCTTTCTTGAGTATAGTGACTGTCAATTATAGAGAGATTGAGATGAATAGACTCTGTTAATTTAATACAATGATAAATGAGAGATGATATTCTGAAGATATTTGAAGATGAAGATTCAAGACTTTATTGAGAATAAGATGATTGTTAACAGCAGTCTGACAAAGTGACTTTGAGATGAAGAGAACTGTTAAATGATTGTCAGAAGATATGATATAACTATTAGAGTGATTATCAGAAGATATGATATAATTATTAAAAAGAGTGATAGTAAGTGAAATGAGTGATAGAGTTTTAAAACAGTGAAATCTCAGAAGCTTTTTGAGAGTCATGATAAATGACTCTAAGTCTTTGAGAAAGATAGTTTCTCATTTTATAAAATGACTAGTCTGAGTAAGAGTGTCTAAGATGATGTTGTTAAAGTTATAAATTACACAGTTTATAGAACTCAAGTCAATGAGTCAGTCTGCTAAGTATCTATTCTGTAGAAAGAGAGTATCTGACAGAGAGAGAACAGTATAATAAGTTATAATATAGTATACAGTGATCTTGATTTATTGATAAAATAATGAGAGAAATTAACTATTCAAATATATTAGATAGACAGCTAGCTGAAAAGTGATAATAATTACAGCTTAAGAAAGACTTATTATTTCTATGAGCAGAGCTTCTGTAAGATTTATCAGTTACTGTATAAATAATAAAGAGTATATATAAGTTATAAGAATTATAGAGAATGAAGATAATTAAGATTAATAATATAAGTAGTATCAGTAAAATAATGAGATATAGAGATGATATCAGTATAGAGTTGAAATGTGATATGAGAAATGATATAATCTAAATCAATGATATAAAGACTCTTAAAGCAGAGCTCATCTGAAAAGATTTAATTATCAGAGTGAAACTCTATAATATACTATTAATTATAAAATGAAGCTGTACAGTGAAGTTTTAGCAGTGCTATTTTTATTCTTATTAATTGATGATACTTCTTTTAAGACTTGCTATATAAGAAGAGAAGGTTTAACTATATAATTATAATTATATAACAGTGTGTAAGACAGAGTGTAGCTGTGTATAAAACAGAGATATAGCTGTGTGTGTAACACTGAGTAATATCTCACTTTTTTTACATTAATTCAATTATTATATAACATCATTTAAATGTAAAATATAAAATCAGAAACTAGATAAATAGAGAATCTCACTTTTATACAAAGTCAGTAGATTTTCTCTTATATAATAAAAAAATACTACTATAAAAATCTCTCAGTTATCTCTGAAAAAAGAAATAAAGAATTCTTACTCTCTCTATTTATATAGATAGTAAGCTGACTCTTCTTTTCAAGAGTCAGTGATTTATTTTTAATTAATTGAAGATACTAGTTTTCTCATATAAACTTCTTAGTATATTAAATATTATAGTTTTTATTCTATCTCACAGTAGTTAACTAGCTCACTGTATTAGTAAGATAGTTAAGCTCACTCTTACAGCTTCTTATAGATAATATCTCTCTATGTAGTTCTGCTAACTAGCTACTGCTGCAGCGCCTACTCTGTTACAAATATGATGGTTTTGATGAGTTGAGTGCAGGTTTGCAGTAATTTGATGTATCAGGCCTAGTTTTAATGAGGGAACTAGGTGCTGTCTTTTTGTAATTAATTTTTATTGCGGATTTGAATGATTTGGGGAGGATGGGACAGCTGTATAGTAGCTAGTTTGAGGGGGGGTGTGGGAGCCCTAGGCTTCCTAGTACGGACTAGCGCCCCGCACCACTGCATATAACCCACACTAGATAGCAACTAATACAACCACTCAGACGTCCAACAGTGAACAACTCAGTGTCACGTGCTTGGCAAATCACATGAGCATCCGCGCTAAACTTGAAATGGCGGTCAACTTCCACGAGGTTCGGCTGCAGGAGGTACATGTATCTGGATAGGTAGTGCTGAGGGAGAGAGAGAGAGAGAACAAGATGGATTATTATTGAGACATAAATACTTCATACTCGCGTAGGCGTATAATAGAATGGAAGAGAAGAGAAGGGAGAGTTAAGCTTGTTGGCATAAGGCGTAGTTACATAACTTGGGCATAGAATAGGTAGTTAGGTAACTTACGGGAATCAGCTGGTAGTTAGGGGAGGGTTACGCACACATAACTACATTTATGGCTCGACACAGGTATATATTGTATCTGCTATTGTATCTGCCACTGCCACGGGGGTATAAATTGTCAGCTTATGATACCAAGTTTATTTACCTTAACTTCGTCCTGCTGTTCAGGCTACATAGGTACATAATAACTAGTTAGTAGTTTCATAAGTGTGAGTTCAGCCAGGCAGTCCAACCAACCAAACCAACCAAACCAACCCCAGCCCAGCCCAGGGTCGACCACCAAGAACAACGTCGAAACATCGACACAACCACTTTGCTTAAATATTACAACCACACCATCTACCATCTACCATCTACCTCCAACATCTACAAAGCTATTTCAAAATCCCCCCTTCTCTCTTCTCTTCATCCACTCCGAAAACGCTCCACGGCCGCAACCCCGAATTCCTAACTTCCCTACCGTTACATATCCATCCATCTCTTCCTTCCTTCCTTCCGCCCCCGTCCTCTCTCTCCCTCTCTTGATCGTCTATCCCATCATCATCAGCCAACAAAACAGCCATCATGAATCCTGAGTGGTAAGTTTCTTATTTCCCTCCCCTTGCTCTCTCGACTTCTATCTCCTTCGTCCCCGTCATCCCTTCGTTGTCCGTTCGTCAGCTTTTACTGCCCTGGCTGCTTGTTACTGGGCAGCGTCGAACTGGACATTCCGATGTCGTGGCGATGACTCGCGGATCTGGACGTGGACATGGGTATGGATATGGATATGGATAAACCAGGACGAGTATCGGTGTCAACGCCAACGTCTGCTGCTGCTGCTGCTGCTGTTGTCGTTGTTGCTGGGTGTTGGATGTTTTTATCCTGCTGCAGTTCAGCTCAGCTCAGCTCAGCTCAGTTCAGTTCAGTTCAGGTCCCAGCCAACCAACCAAACTGTGTCCATGTCCATCCGCCCATCTGCGGTCTGGTGATACTTGGAGAAAGAAAGAAGGAAGGAAGGAGAAAAAAAAGAGAGGAAGAGTGGAACAGAGGAAGAATGTTGCTGTTCTTTTTCTTTTCTTTTACAATTTCTTGCTAACTTTAGATGTACGCTGCAGAGTTATCTATCCCCTTGTTTCCTCAATCATCAGCTTCCATCCCCCTTTTTCGCTCCGTTATTTCCGCTGCCTCTCTATTATCCCGGTTTCGTCGAGAGCTCCCCCCCCCTCCCTCGACGATATAGTGATATGGGCTCTGGTTGTGACCTAGTCCTACTCTGCTCTGCTCTGCTCTGCTCTGCTCTGGCCCCGTCGATATGCTGCAACCGGTCCGGCCCAGTCCGATGCAGTCCGGGTCAAGGTAGAGCAGGGGTAGGGTAAGGCTGGGCAGAGGTATCCTGTCCGTCCATGGACTGGCCGTGTTTCAAGGCCTCTTGAGTTGTGCGCTACAGGATGATGGGCAATGGGGCCAGAGAATATATACGCACAAGCTTCACAAACCCCCCCGACGAGTAATCAAAATGCCTTACTAAAACAAATACAAACCACAATAGATACGACTACCTCTTCAAGCTGCTCCTCATCGGCGACTCCGGTGTGGGCAAATCGTGTCTGCTCCTGCGGTTTGCCGATGATACGTATACCGAGAGTTATATTTCGACCATTGGTGTGGATTTTGTGAGTGCTTTTCATCGTGTTTTGTTTGATTATTTTGGGATCCGGGTGATTTGGTGATTGGGTGATCTATTATCATAAGGAGTTTTGAGGATAGATGCCAGGCCTCGGATAAGAAAAATTTGGATGGAAATGGTTTTGGAGTTTTTGACGACGTCCTGCAAAGTGCTGAATGCTGATCTTCTTGTCTATTTTTCCCTCCTCAGAAAATCCGAACTATCGAGCTCGATGGCAAGACCGTCAAACTTCAAATCGTACGCATTAACAATCCCCCCCCCATCCCTTTTCCTCTCCCTCCCCTCCTCATGATCCAACATTTAGCTAAACCCTATCTCTTTTCGCGCTTTGTCGTTCTGCAGTGGGATACAGCCGGTCAGGAACGTTTCCGGACCATCACTTCTTCCTACTACCGCGGCGCACATGGGATCTGCGTCGTCTACGACGTGACAGATATGGACTCCTTCAACAACGTCAAGCAATGGCTACAGGAGATCGACCGCTACGCGACCGAGGGCGTGAATAAGTTGCTTGTGGGCAATAAGAGTGATATGGAGGATAAGAAGGCGGTTGAGTATACTGTTGCTAAGGTGGGTTCTCTCCCTCGGGGGCTTCTCCAGATATTAGCTAAGTATTCTATGTAAATATTTTGCTAACGTCATTTTTACTTCCCGCTTCAAAAACGAATAGGAATTCGCCGATAGCCTTGGAATCCCATTCCTCGAGACATCCGCCAAGAGTGCATCGAATGTCGAGCAAGCTTTCTTGACCATGGCTAGGCAGATCAAAGAGCGGATGGGCACGGCGACTGTCAATAACAAGCCTACTGTGCAGGTTGGGCAGGGACAGGGTGTGCAGTCCGGGTCTGCGGGTGGATGCTGTTAAAAAAGAGGTGTGTCCCAGCTGGTGTTGGTGTTGGGCACTCGGTGTTGTGCGCAGGTGGTTGACGGTATCCACTGGGTGATATCGGTAATGCGGTGATGGGATATACGGGATGAAATGATTGTGATATGCTGTCCTATGCTATGCTCTGCTACGTCTTTTTTTTCTTGCCTTGCCTTGCATTGTCATTTCACATCACATTTCATTCCCCCATGGCGTGAAATGGGAACAGGAACTGGACCTGGACTTGGACCTAGACCTGGAAACCTTCCAATCCATGAAGGAAAGAGGAAAGACTAAAAGCAATAACGGCACCCTTTCGCTGGTCTTGTTGCCAACAACACATAAACTCGGGGATTCGCGGAGGTTTGTCTTTTGTCGTTTGTTTTTAAATGGGATTAGGGGAGCTTTTGATCATGGGGTCAACGGGCAAGCTGGCTTTTTTCTTCTTTTTTTCTTCCTCCCTTTGTTTGCTTATTTCTCCGCCTAGGGGCCCTCGATGTCGAACATGTCCACGCCGAACCACCATCACCTGCCCTCCGCCCGCTTTCCCTGTGCCCATTTAACTTACTGCCTTCGCCTCTTCATGAGATTAACGATGCACGCCATCCATGCCCACAATCACATCCCTTGGAGTGGCTCAACAACTTGTTTTTTTTTTCCTTTCTATTCCGTGTTGCAAGTATTGGAGGCCCCGAATGCTCCATCATCTGCCTATCCCTGCATCAATTTAACTTGCCCCTGCTCTCGTTCTTGCTTTGTGTCTTTGTTTTGTCTATTTTCTTGCTCTGCTTTCTAGTTTTTCATGTTATCTACCTGAAATCTCTTTGTTTTTGCCAAATCTTGTTGTTACACCTGTTCTTGTTCATGTTGCTGTCCCCGTTTTGCTGTTGCTGTTTAGTTTGGTTTCTTCTTTTTTGCTCCTTTTCGCCCATTAAATTTCCTCTTCCCCATCCCCCTCGCCCCTTATTTATTTTTGCAAGGCTACCTTTATGATATATTTACTATTGATGTTCATTAGAATGTTTATTTTATTTTCATTTTATTTGATATTATATTACTTTCTTCCTTGCCATTCTAATCTTCAGCCGGGCATCAAATGTGTCTAATGCTGAACGTTGTGATTTCATTAAAAAATCCCCCCCTCTTCATTGATTTGGCTTGAGTTGCGCGTGTCTTGGGATTCTCATCATCCGCGTTTGAAGGGAGAAATTGTGCAGATTAATCTTCTAATAAACCTCTCTCCCTCCACCTCCTCTATCTCTTATTCACAGGAAGGAAAAAGACGCTACATTTAGTAATTTTAATGGTTCATTTTGATATGAGTTGGAGGCGGGTAGTGGTTCTATTTTCAATTCTCCTCTTCTCTTCCTTTTTATTGATTATTTGCTCAACACACGAGTCAAAAGGCAGAATGACAAGAAAATGAAAAGATTTACCATGATATTCAGTATCTCTAGGTATTTTATTATTTTTTTTAAATATAATTTTAAGTTATCTAAAAACCGTCTTGTGACCCTTCTTGTGTCACTTACATATTTTTGTGATGTAGTCAGCGATAGGAGCTCTACTCCAGGAATGAGATCACATCACATGCAATTTTATCAAAATTTCCAACACGTGCAGCAAGTTCATTTCCCCATAACATACATACATTCAGCAAATGTATGGAGCAAAAAGCAACATATCATACCCCCCTCTCCACTTTATATTATCCGATTTTTTTTTAAAGAGAAGAGCGATTTCCTATTGAATGAATGGATATAAAGAGTGTGAGGGGTTGTTTTTTATATCATATCATTGCTCTCTGTTCATGTTCCGCCCCCTCCAGCCCACCGTTTACTTTATAAATAGGGAAGGAAGTAGATATGCTAAGGTTGGAATAGGCAGTTTATCTCTCAAGATGAAACTTGCATGAAACAGCCCATTCATTAATTGCACCCCGTCTCTGTCCCCCTGATTTATTTGGCATGAGGACGTAACTAGTGGTGGTGTGGTGTCATGGGGAGGGGAGTGGGCATTGGTGGGCGGCTTTATTATTTTTATTTTTTTGATGATCTTCATTGAGTCCAGCGGAAGGGGTGATATGTATATGTAGAAGTGAATGGGAAGGAAGGAGGAGTGATAGAATATAGATGAGTTTACTGTTGAAATATACTGTATGTGAATGGATATTCCCTCTGTGGCTACGCCCAGGTTCCGATGTTTGTTCCAGCCGAGGCACAAGTTTTCCGCTGCCCGGCAAACCGTCATCGCTGCGACTTTGCCGGGACAGAGCTCAGAAATGGAGCCATTCGTTCTCGTCCCTCTTCCGTATCTCAAATTATAATTTATAAGGGAATAAAAGAAAAAAGAACACTAATAACCGTTTAAATATCTATCCACATGCTCGCATTCTTATTATTGTTGTCTTCTTGATTTCTCTCTACTTATTATTATACTTCTTTCACTCCTTAATTTCCTTGTTTTATTTATTGGATTATCTGCCCCCCTTCCCCCCCCGGTGCCAACGACGGCGAAACCACAGCATTCTATTATTCGTATATATAATTCGTCCGCAATCTAAACTCCCCTAAAATCTATAATATACGTGGGAAAACCTGCAAACATGTCCCAGCCGGTACCAAGAGAGCAGCAAAAGGCGGTTGTTGTTGCCGCCGCTGCGCAACAGAGCGATAACATCGCCCACGCCCTCGCCGGCGCCGGAGGTGGCATCCTCTCCATGGTCTTAACGTGAGTGCTCTCCTATATATATATATGTACCAGCCTAAAACGAAAAAGAAATATATCTACTTATTACTTACAAGATGAAAAACCCCCAAATTACAGCTACCCTCTAATTACACTCTCCACCCGCGCCCAAGTAGAATCCAAGCGCGCCCAATCCTCCGCCCTCGATGCCATCCGCCACATAATCGCCCGCGAGGGCATCCGCGGC
>LDEV01001171.1:325-11633 GCA_001014755.1 Blastomyces silverae | reverse complement strand
CTCGGATGTGACCGAGCCGCGGTTCCAGGCGCATTCGGCTGCAGCCCAGATTTCGATGCCCGAGGCGAAACGCTTGTCGCATTATCTCGACGTGCGGACGCGGTATCCGACTTCGTAGTTTGGCGGGTATTTAACGCGGCAGCTTGGGAATCCGCGGGGTCTTTGTATCCCAAGCAGTTGTGACCATAGTCTGAACAAGTTTTGCAAACTATACTCGGGTTTAGTCACAGTACGAGAGGCCATTTTATTAGTCGCCCGAGCATATTGGGATAGATCAATAATTACTTGGTCGTTCCCCAGAGCATCTAATCTTCCGTTTCCGACAAGTTTTGCAGCTATAGCGAACGAGGCGCAAGTGTTAGCTTTGAATGGATCAGGGACAAAAGGTAGCGCAAGTTTGTTGCAGAGCAGCACTAAAAGAGGGGATGACCAACGCAGCAGTGACCCTGCGCCTCTTTGTTTGGGGCTGCCCATCGGTAGAAACGAAGCGGATCTGTCGCGGTTGAGCAGCCTGTTTGCCATGAGAAGACAGGCTCATTGCAAGCGGACTGACGAGCGCATTTGGCGGACACGCGGCATTGGGTTCGGCGCTTTCACGAGAACAGGTATCGGGGGGGCCAATCGCGACCAAGGGAAGGCAAAGGCTTAAAGAGACACATTCCAGATAAGTATACCAAACAAGGCGGGTGCTTGGTCACATCGCCGGGATATATAATGATTGGATTGAATCTATCCGGACGATGAGGTTGCGGTGGCCGTGGTGGTGATAGCGGCGCTGGGTGAAGGACTGGGGTAAATCAGATAACTAAGCAACCATGGAGGCCGCGGCTACTGAAGGGTCTTGGCATTTGGTGGATGTCCGGAGTATTGCCAACACCTAATATCAAAAGAAAAAGAAGAACCAATAAAGAATAAAATAGATAGATAGATATTGCGTCCAACAGGGTCAGTACGTCTATGAAACTGGAGAGGGTGGAAGACGATCGACCTAAGTCTATTGATATGTCCAAAAAGAAAATATATATAATATATGCGCCAAAATTTCAAAATCCAATCCGTCTATTGTAAAACGAAAAAAGCAGAGAAGAAAAGAAAAAGGAAGGAAGGCGGTCAGCCATAGTCTATATACGCGGCGGATAACTGCTAGTAGCCGATACTGGAGTTGCCTGATCTACTGAGGGTCGTGGAATCTCCATCATAGTCGTCGCTCTCATGTATGATATCCCACCAAGGCGGGAAACAGGTCGTAAAACAGCAGGATCGAGAAGGCTCCGCTCGTCATTTATCGCATCCTCTCGCGCCCAAAATCGTGTACCCTCTAATATCACCATCACGCCGCTCTTCTTCCCTGGGTTCGCCCGGCTCTCCCACTCCCTCGTCTCCACAAGTTTCGCCTCAATCGAGAATATCGACTCCTTGACTCGGGGAGCCTTGACAGTTGTGCACGGCGCGGTGTGCAGCCCTGACAGCTCGAATTCGGACACGCCATGCGGCACGTTAATAGAGCAGTGGTTGACAGCTTCGAGGTGGTGTTCGCTGACTGTGTTGACAACGCACTCGCCTGTTTCTAGGATGTTGCGGAGAGAATCCTTTGGTGGATTTGGATCGCCTGTAATTCCCACGACGATAATAGGAGGATCAAAGTTGACCATCTGCGTAAAGCTGAAGGGGGCAAGATTTACAGTCTGCCCGTCCTTCGATCTCGTGCTCAATAGGCCAATTGGTCGAGGCACGACGGCGGAGATCATGAGTTTGTAATTGAGGTTTGCTGGCCGGCCCGCTTCGTAGGGGTCGATTTCAACATGGTTCTTCTCTAGGCTGGCTTGGTTATCATTTCCTCCTTGTCCTTGTTTCCAATGGGGATTGGGGGATTTGGTGAAAGTGAGCGGGGCCGAATGGTCGAAATCGGGCCGTGATGCTTCGACTTCAGCGAATGGGGGACGGATGCTACCCATCCTTACAAGGCATGGGGATAATTGCTAAAGAAGGAGGATGCGTCGCAACGTCTTAAATGCAATACAGACGTCGATTGTCAATGGGCTGTCCGTATGGTTTGTAGTTGTCACTATTCTCGATTTTCGGCCATGGTCCCATCCACGATGCGCAAGGTGGGGGTTTGGGTTTTGGCAGAAGAGCCTTTTCGCCGGGTGCGGGGAGCGACAGAAATCGTCAGAGCGCATTATTCCCATCTGTTTCCAAGCTTCATTTCTGTAGTCCGAGACGCCAAAACCAGGTGGTGGGCCTAATAATCATGTCCGCGCGGACAAGTGCAAGATGTGCAAGGCCCTCTCCTCTTATTGTAAGCCCCGCAGTTCGTTGGGCGACATCAGCTCCGAGGTCCAAGGTACTGGAAAAACACGGATCATATTTATTTATGTCCACTCAACCCCAACTTCAACCCTATATTATATGATAATGATTCAAATTGAAGAAGCCGTCACCGCTAAAATATAGTAGAAAATTTCGATGTTGTGCATAACTCATTGTCGATGTCTTAATTTCTGTAGGAGCGTTCGACCACATGCCCTAACATTTTCTGCCAAAACGTAGTTCTGTCGAGATATCCCGAACAAAGAAAATATAGCACGTAGACGAAAGCAAAATAAAATAAATAATATGATCATGTTTTCAACGGTGCAACGCAGAAACAACACCCACATACTCAAAAAGGGCCCACAGAGTCCAGTATCTTGTTGTTACACTGTATCCCTTACCGCCGCTCGAACAATCGTCACACCACGCAAGCATTCTTTCAGCATCATCTCTTGTAGAATCCGCCCAAACAGCATGAGGATTAGGAGTCCAAGGGCCATACAAGAGACGGGGAGAGTGAAACCACTTTTCGAAAAATTTCGCGACGGAGGGATCATTCACCACCGTAGCGGCCCATCGAGTAAATATTGTCTTTTTCAATTCGACACAATCCTTTTTAAATTCGTCATGTTTCCCCTTGATCGCTGCATCAACGACATCTTTTCTAATCATACCAACCCACCCCTGTAAACGTACATGTAAGTAAGACTCTCATAACTATTATATCAATCGTGGCAAAGCACTTACCATATTGGGATTTATGGCTTCAGGATTTCCACCACTTCCTCCGAATTGTTGTCCAGACTGTCCCGCAATCGGTCCTCCACCACCGCTTGTTATCCACCTGCGGAATTCCTCTTGTGACGCCTCGAGTTTTGCCTTCAAGGAGTCGATATCTTTGGCGTGGGACTGATTGCTTTGCTCAAGGACCTTATTCGTTTCTTCCAACCGGTCAACTTTGTCCCGCAATTGCGTCTCAGGGCGGTCCTGGAAATCCCAGGTGTCATTAGTTTCCCATATGCATTCAGGATTCTGAGCAAAATTCAAAGTGATTTACCTTGATTGATTCGGCCGCTGGAGGAGTCCGGTTAACCTCGGACGCGGGGATCGTCTCCAGAAGCTCCTTCAGGTAGGCGGCTGCTGTGACTGCAGCATACGGTTGCCACTCCTTGTTCTTGTGGGAATCTGCATAATCACACACACCTCGGATGACTAGGCAGGGGAACTCATCCATCAGGCCTGCGGCTTCCATCTCGACGCAGATGACTCCGAGTTCATCGTATAGCTTATTTCGAGTGATGCTGTCCTTGATAACCATATTGGAAGATCCGATGGTACCATAGTGGACTTCAGGGGAGTCTTCATATCGTGCCTCGCGGTTAACAAGCTTGCTTGGATCGCAAGCCCGGCATGTGCTCATTTTCTCGGGATGGAAATATGTTGCTTCGAATAGCAAATCCTTGGAGCTTTTTAGGTCCCTGAGAGGTCCTTTTCTCATTTTGGGGAATTTGTTGAGCATGGCGGCCATGTTTTTCGACAAATCACTACCTTGTCTATAGTGTTTTGCCCGCAGCTTTTCCACAGTTCCCAAAAGCAAATTCGGAGGCTTCGACAACGCTCCTGTCCGCTCAAACCTTCCATCCTTGTAGGTCTTGCCTCGATCAAACTGGACCACTCCACCAAACGTATCCGTAGGCTTGCCCACCACCACATCTCCAAGCCGAATATCACGTTCTCCATCAACAGGGATGCCGCCACCAATTCCCACCAGCAATCCAAATCTGATTGACTTGAAGTCATTTAGGGTCTGTGTCACCACTGTTGCCGCAGGACTAGTCCCCATTCCAGGCAACACAGCAATAACTACATTGTGCTGTCCTATTTGCCCAAGTGTGTAGGTATTCTCGTCCCGCTCCATGGCAATGTTCGGGTGGATATCATCTAACATGCCTTCAACCGCGGCCATTTCGATGCCCATCGGGCAGATGAGTGCAACGGTGTATGAATCGGGCGTATATTTCGGCTTTATCGGCTCGTCCATGTCGTCTGCCGTGAGGGTAAACCAAAAACGAATAAGAGTGTGCCTAAACTATTTCGCTCCTCGGAGTTTCAGGTTGGATGATAATGATGTGACGTGTTTGGTAACTGTAGGCAGAGAAAATGAGGTTTCAAGTGAGTATTGATGTTAGAGAGGATGATTATATATAGCCATCCTGGACTGAAATGATCAATCTGAGAATTGACAACCACGCCTCTGCCAAATTGACACATCACACAAACGCATGATCGGTATCTAAGTAATGAGGCGACCTGATATTGACAACTGTCGCGTCATAGTATGCAGATGTGCCCAATTCTGATCCCTGCAAACCGAGACAATTCATGGCTCTATACCTTTCTTGCGAGATTTTATTCAGGTTGAAGTATCCGTATTTGTCAATAGAACTCAATTCAAGATGTAAGGGAGGGATTGATTGAGCGAGATTGAGGTTGAATATCTGCTAACAAATCGGGCCATAGTGGCGGGACTGATTTCTCGTGTTTGCAAAATTTATGCATGCGCTTTGAATTATACTGCAATGTATGGGTGCGGCCCAGTTATTGGCTCATGATCATAGCTTGTATGGGATGGGGCTTGGGTTATCAGGAAGAACTGTCTATAGAATGGGCAAAAGGTAGCAACTTCAAAGTCGACACACGATCAGCATTTCATGTGCCTGCGGAGGTACAAATAGTAAGGTTTTCTCCCTGAGATACGTTAGTTAGCTGATCTAAATATGGAACCATATTGGCTCTCAAGACAATAGACATTCCGCGGTAGAGACAATATATATTAATGGTACCTCACGTGTCGAATATAATTTTAATTCCTTATTATTACCGCGAACGTAGCAAAGAGATGTCCCGCCCAGGAAGCGATCTTGATCCCATCATACTCCGCACTGTTAAAGATCTCGGCAACGGTCGTTCCTGCACAATATTTTGCCGCGCGCCTAGCCATTGCTGACTCAGCTCAACCGACCTTGGCGCGGATCCGCGCTGGGTGAAAGAACGCGCCCAGATCCAGCAACACGAAATGCCGAACTTCAACCAGCTTGCTTCACTCTCCAACCCTCACCCATCCGCTTTCTCTTTTCGTTACATCTTTTTATTATTTCAACAGTGTCTGCTCTGGTGTTTGGGCTCTGTTTTCTTTGTTTGGCTGCATTCTCTTCTTCATTCTCGTTGCCTGATTTTCTCTTATCTCTTCCTCCAACCCATGGTCACCTCTTTTGCAGCTAGCCGTAGTATTCCTTTATTGCCCGAGTGAACTTACCATCCTCTGGAGAATCATCATACAAGGGGCCGCGCAGTCTCACCGTTATGGCTGCAGCGCCGGTCAGACAGTGGGGAGTAACTCCTCCGGTATCGAACGCCTTGCCCACGCCAGCAGAGATCGCTGCGAACGATGATTTAACCGCTGAGCTAAAGCGACAAAATAACTTCGAAGCGCCGGCAGAGACTGAGCGGAGGTATGTATCTAAACGATGGCTATTGTCTTCTTTTGTCTTCTTCTCCTTGATAAACTAGAGTTAACTCAATTTTCGTTGTAGAAAACAGACATTACACCTAATCCAGCGGGTGACGGTCGAATTCGTTAAGGTGGTTAGTCGGCGCAAGGGTTTATCGCAGGCAGCTATCGATGTTGCGGGAGGGAAGATATTTACATATGGCAGTTATCGGCTAGGCGTATATGGTCCTGGTTCGTTATCATTTCATGTGTGGCCCTATCTGACCCGTTGAGATAGTATACACTAATGTTTCGGTGGTCATGCGGTAGGATCTGATATTGACACCCTGGTTGTTGGCCCAAAACATGTGTCTTTCGAGGACTTCTTTTCCGATTTTCCTCCCATTTTAGAAAATATGGCACCCAAAGGTGCCATTGAAAAGTTAACTCCCGTTCCAGATGCTTTCGTTCCTATCATTAAGATCGAATTGTCCGGTATCAGCATCGATCTTATATATGCCCGTCTCCTCGTCCATTCCGTGCCCCTGAATCTAGACCTGAAAAACAAGGATTTGCTACGTGGGTTAGATGAGAAAGAGATAAGATGTGTCAACGGGACTCGGGTGACAGACGAGATCCTGGAACTTGTCCCTCAACAGAAGACATTTCGGCTTGCGCTGCGCGCCATTAAGCTTTGGGCACAGCGTAAGTAACATGGACCTTTATTTCAACTATAAGATACTGATACTGTGTTCTTTTTTAGGACGAGCAATTTATTCGAACATCGTAGGATTTCCTGGAGGCGTTGCATGGGCTATGCTCGTGGCTAGAGTCTGCCAGCTTTATCCCCAAGCTACAGGATCAGCGATCGTGGGAAAGTTTTTCCGCATAATGAATCAATGGAAATGGCCGCAGCCAGTGTTACTAAAGCCTATAGAAGAAGGTCCGCTCCAGATGAAAGTTTGGAACCCTCAGGTAAGCCTGATTTCCACTGCTCTAACTATGGAAACGGTTCGCTTAAACATGTACGTTTAGATTTATCACGGCGATAAATATCACTTGATGCCCATAATTACACCTGCATATCCATCTATGTGCGCTACGCACAATGTTTCACTATCGACGAAAGCTGTCCTGCTTCGGGAACTAAAGCGCGGTGGGGATATTGCCGACAAAATATTCGTTGGGCAATTGACTTGGAACGACCTTTTCACTCGCCACACATTTTTCTCGCAGGACTATAAGTATTACCTCAGTATCACTTCAGCAAGTCGGAGCAAAGATGCACAATCTGTGTGGTCAGGCCTTGTGGAATCTAAGCTACGACATCTGGTCGGAGCACTGGATAGGAAATCTTCGATTGAAATTGCACATCCGTTCCCGAAGGGATTCGAAAGAATTCATATATGTAAGGACCAGAAGGAGATCGCAGAGGTGATGGGCGGATCAACAAAGTACCAGGCGAAAGGCACAAAGACCGAAATTACCGACGAGACGAATGATCCACAACACACCGCAGCTTCTCAAAATGGTGGCGAGGCTATCCCCATGCCGGAAACAGATCAGCCGAATGGAGATAATGGCTGTACACTCTACACGACAACTTATTACATTGGACTTGAAGTCAAGCCTTTAGTTCCAGGTAGGCATTCCCACAACTTACCGTGATACAACTGACTCTCGAAGGTGCTGCAAGATCGCTAGACATCTCGGCCGACACGCACATATTCAAAAGCACCTGCACGTCATGGCCACAGTACCAACCTGGCATAAATGATATTAATATTACGCACGTCCGCAAGTGCGTTACCTGCTCCTTTCACAAAGCATTTGTTGGACCATTACTGATACCAGCACTAGCTACGACCTTCCTGATGATGTCTTCCAGCCTGGAGAGGTGCGCCCATCTCGACCGAAGAAGAAGGTCGTGAAAAAGTCCGAAGCGACCGCTCAAAAGAGAAGCATTCACGCGTTGGACGTAAGTTAGCCGCCTTGGAAACAAACTACTAACCCCACCAGCAGCAAAATGTTTCGCTATATATTAATATTTGGTCTTTCGATCTCGACGGGATCGGAATGAGTTACGCCGCTAACACTAACTCTATACAGAATGAAGAGCCAACCGAACACCCAGCGAAACGCCGTGCATCAAATGGCATACCATCTGCCGCAGCTCCTGCATAATAATTCCCAGCTGCCACAAGGGTATTGGATGAGAAGATTTTCAAACCTGGTTTTGATTTTTTTTCCCGCCCTTATCATTCTTAAGCTGACCGTCGCGAGGTAGACCCAACATGGCCCTTATACTCCAAGCCCAAGGACTGATAGATCTTGCGACAGCCAAAGACCTAATCCGTAGTCTACTACTAACCGCCCCAGCCCTTTTGTCACCGTCGATTGAGTGTGTCAGAATCGACTCACCTATCGGGAAGTAGGGAGAACAGATCATCAGATACGACCCATCCTTTTCTTTGCAAATTCCTTTACTTGTTCTGCATCACTTTCTCTTACGTGTCTTTCCTATAGTTCTTTTTCAGTTTGGCCGCATCCAGAACTAAATCCCCTTTAGCTGCTGCGGTTCCTCGAGAACGCGCCAAGGGGCCATTGTTTTGAGCTGCTTTCGTCTTTTTTATTGTTTTAACCTTTCCGTTTGGGACCGCCAGGTTCGTATCAGGAACACATTTTCCTTTTTTTATCCCACAATACTGTTGTTGTAATAGCTTCTTCCAGTTGTACATAGGGGTGACATTTCTTTGTCCCACTCTCCCTTCCAGATAGTCACTAGGCATTTCTAGATTTAGGCAGTCAATCAAAGAACTTCGTCGGAGCCTACGGGCTCCACCGAAAACAATCATGAAAGCTGTTCCGTGGTTAATCTTGGGTAATTTAATTTTAAGTTGATCCCATACATTTGTGCATCGTAGCTCCCCTTGCCTAAGTGGTCAGTGATATCCCGCTCGCCTTCCTTGGCAGCATCAATGTTGCCCCCTTCCCTCAACTGCACATCATTCCCAATTTTCTTGTTTCAACAAGATATCCATTCACCATCAACTAAAACCCTCACTTTGGATCGGTTTATATGACCGTGAGAGCGCAGCCCCAAAATACTGCATATTGCCATACACAACTACTCCAAATCATGGCATCCGCCCTACCCATTATTGATCTCCGTGCCTTCAGCACAGTAGAGGAGCTTGCGCCAGAGCTCATGAGGGTCGGGAAACACCCCGGTTTTTTCTACCTCACTGGCCACGAGTTAACAGACGATGTTGCAAAACAAATGTTTGATCTAGCAGATGACTTCTTCAAGAATACTAGCAAGGAGGAGAAGATGAGGTTTGTGGGCGGTGGAGGCTTGGTATGTCGGCTCGTTATTGAGTTACTCCTCGTTCATCATAGCTTACTTGCGATGTAGGGATACACGGGTTTCCGGGATGAGATGTAAGTGAAGCGGATACCACATCCGGTTCCTGGATGGATTTTTGCCCCTCTTAAATCCCGTTGTCTGGATACAGTCGCTGAGCATGGCATGCGTTTATTCTCGAGTAGCCTAGCTGGTAAAGGTCATGGAGATTTAAAAGAGTCGTATTATATTGCGAATCCCGATGCTGGGTTGATACAGTCGCTACCCAGAATTCTGAATGAGGGAAAGACAAGAATTGCGCAGTTTTATGGGAAATGCGAATCGCTTACTGATCGTTTGCTTCAGGCATTCGCTCTTGGCTTGGAGGTAGGAGAGACATCGACCAATATAAATTTGGAGACCTTTGCCTAACAGTACGTTGAACAAATGATTATTTATCCAGCTCCCTCGAGATTATATATCGAAACACCACAAAGGCGGTGAAAGTCGGCTACGCTTAATACATTACCCTGCAATCCAGAAGAGCGCCCAGGGAACTTCAGAAGGGGTTGAGGATGATATAAGAGCAGGCGCCCATACTGATTATGGCTCAATCACACTCCTTTTCCGCCAACCTAGTGATCAAGGCGGTCTACAGGCCTTTATAAATAATGAATGGATCGATATCCCATGCATCAAAGATGCGATTGTAGTAAACATCGCTGATGCACTCGAATTCTGGACTTGCGGCCGCTTGCGCTCCACAATCCACCGTGTGGTGTTTCCTCGGAACGAGAGTGAGAACATAGACCGGCTCAGTATGCCATTCTTCGTGCAGCCGGATAGAGACGTGCTTATGGAGCCAATATTGCAAGGGGAAGCTGACCAGGAGGAGTTCAAGGATGTGCTAAGGCGTAAGGGTTATCCGAGTGCGAAGCCTCTGACGGCTGAGGAGCATTTGACACAAAGGCTACGAGCAACTTATGGGTATTAAATGTTTGACTATGCGTGAAACGCAAGGTGGATATGTCAATCTCATGTATGTCCTTCCTGCGTTTGAGCCCACTCTTATGTATTGTGGCAGCATTACTTTTCTTCTCATACTTGCCACATGATCATTCTTGTAGCTGTCAGGTGTGGAAGTCGGGATAAACTCAGCTACTTACTGGTCGTGGATGAAGCTGAGGCTTGTATTAATTAACCCCCTCTACCCGCTATCAGATACAGAGCGGTAGAAAGATTGTCTTACAGTGAGAAAAGGTGTCGTAAACACTTGTGTTATAGCTCCTAAAACTTACATCTGCCTACTGAGTAAATGGTTATAAAGGTATATTGCGTATATAAAAACGAGAGGCTTCCTCGAGGCCACACAGGTTCTAAAACGCAGGGTAGTATAGCCAATATTGCAAAGTTCAGCGCTCAATCGAGAATACGTAAAAAGAAAAATTTACAACTTCGATCCCTGCCCACTGCCGCTAGCTTGCTCATTCTGTACAGCGCCATCAATAATGCACATCGCCTCAAACAGGTCGTTCTCATGAAGCCTAGGGGTAATGACCTGGATGCTCAGGGGTGAATCGAGGTAGACACGTCGGTCAACGGTATTTGAGTTCCCTGTTTTGCAAATCTCGTTAATAACTTAATCATAAATGGGAGTTTACTGATGCTTCAACGGAAGCACAGCCAATAAACAAAAAAAGAAGAAAGGAGAGGATAGTAAAAGTTCCGAAACATACACAGCTCCCTATTCCTCTTGTCCCAATTCGACAATGCCTTCCCATCCATCTCCTTCCCAGGCTCGAGGTCCGCTTCTGTGAACTTCCGCACCGGCACGGCTCCGGCGGCATAATCAAGCAGGACCCAGCTGGATGTATATCCGACGGCGTTGTAGCGGTCATGCTCGGGAATCGGATGTGGGGCTATGGGGTGGATAATCGCATCCACTTTCCTAACTCTAGACTGTGCGCCCGAATCGGACGATGATGATGACAGAGTCCACATTTTCATCATCTCCTTCTCAATCTCGGACCTGCGCCCTTGACTCGCGTACGCCTGCGCAAGCGTTCTCGGAGTCCCGCGCTTAAATCTCGTCTGCAGCCACGGGATGAGAGGCTCTGAGGTAGACTCTAGGATATCAGCCATACCGCCCGCCCCATCCAGGC
>LDEV01001168.1:895-15235 GCA_001014755.1 Blastomyces silverae | reverse complement strand
TGGGGGGGGGAGAGGAATGGGTTTGGATTTAGATGTGGAAGGATGAGGGGGCCATTCATTACCTCCAAAATTCCCATCGACACTGAAACTGCTGGAGAAGGATTGGCGACCATGCATCTTTACCAAGGTCATTGCTCTGGAAATGCGGCCGCTTTGCAGGCCACTTGTCCTGCCGCAGCATTGGACATGTAAGCCAGCGAGATCTTCGATCCTGGCGACTTTGTCAAGTGTGGCAAAGAGCATTTTGGAGCCTTGTTGTTGCCGCTGAGCTTCGCGGCGGCTGCTGGTGTGAGAAGAGGAACTGTGAGCTTCTGACATGTCAACATCGGTAAGTATCGCATTATTGATATCCATCCGACTCTCGTCAATTTTGATCAGCGCCCAGTCCACTTCATGCTTCATTCCACCGCGTTTCCACCTCCTGACTCCGGACGAGGCATGAACGTATCCAAGCGAGTGCGAGGCAAGATGCTCGTCGTCACGATCCTCCGCGGTCGGGAAAAATCCATCTTCTACATCATCGATCGCTGGCTGTGTAACGATTATTTGAGGCTCCTCCCCCGGATCAACTCCAGCCGTATCTCCAATCGAGGCAGAATCATAATCGTCATCGTCATCGTCTTCATCTCCGTCATCAGAGGAATACCCGTCTGAGAGCCAGTAATCATCATAGGCTTCATCAATGCTTGGTGCTATTGATCCATCATCTGCATCGTCATCGTCATCCGAGATCTCAAATGGATACAATGCTTCGGGTGGGCCTTCATCATTCCATGAGTATGAAAAGTCCTGATCAAAAGTATCTCCTCCGGGAGTCCAATTGCCTGCGGAGCGAGGAGGTAGGTCGTCATCGTCCTCGTCATCACAGGGGGCATCAAGCATGTGATGCACTGTCATTCCGTAAGGCATTCCATCGACAAGGATCGCTCCCCCATAGGAAACTGGGGGTAAATGCTCGTCAAGTCGAAATGCCCCTATTGATGCTCCACAGACAGGTTTCTGCTGATAGTGTGGGTTCAGGTCAACCTGAGCAGCATCGATGACAGCGCGGTTATTCGTTTTCGGCTTTCTACGTCGTCTGCGAGGGACTTTCGAGCGTGTAACATCTCCCCGAATCACAATGAGATCCCAGTTTTCACGATCGTAATCGAAGTACTTCTTGAGAGCAACTCGAACCCTCCGGATATTGGTACAGGTGACACAGATCGTAGTCTTTGCGGTCTCTGCAGTTTCTCCAGCCACCATTAAAGAAGCACTGCAGGATTCAGGCGAGTCCTTCAGGATCTTCTGAAGCAGTTTGCTGAGTTTCGGCATGAGTGTCATGTTCCAGTGCCGTAAGTCTTCTTCTGGTATTTCGACATTGGACCATTTCTTCAACGTCCGTTTCCGCACCTTTTTCTCATTAGCGCAGCTCTTCTCCTGTAATCCATTTGATTCGCCGTAAGTTGTCCCATCGTCCGCCGGATCGATTGGCGTGGTTAAATCTGGTTGGCGGGCTATATCGTAAGGGCTCACGTCTTGGAACGACGAACTGGTTGGTTCAATAACGAGAGGTGGAGGAAGAGACTCATCCAGATCTGAAGCGGGTGGGGGAGAGAAGACATCCAGGCAGGCACAACGCCAACTGACTTTGCCAATTGTGTAAACAAAATTCTTGGAGAATGTGTTCCATTCATCTGATGTACTCGGGTCATGCCATGGATAATGGTAGGTTTGTCGGATTCTCAGTCCTAAATCTGTCATGGGTTCGGTAGAAAGGTGGAAATTCGGCGCATCGAGGCATAGCTGGACTATTTGCAGATACGAATTTCCACATTTAGGTGCCAAACGCTTGACGTAGACGTTTTCGATTCGTGATTTGAACATTGAATTGTTATACTTCATCTTCCACAGCTTATTGAGTGGGGTCCACAAGCCAATTTCAAGCAATACCAGGCCCAAGCTGTATAGGTCATATGCCCAAGCCGAATTATCGGTGATGACCCGACGGTCGTCGGGATGGCGGTACATGCTGGCGGATAATGGCTCGGGAACTGCATTCTTATCCTCGCTGTCGAACTGAGCGAGAGAGGTAAGGTACGGGTGGCTGAACTCGGAACTCGAGTCGCCTTGGAGCCGTTGATTGGCTACTTGGAAATCTGGGAATACCAAAATATTGTTGCTGTTAATATTTCCGTGTACAACATTCTGGCTTCTGAGATGAAGAACCGCCAAAACCAAGTGATATGCCAGGCGAAACCTGCTCTCAAGATTCGGAATTGGGCAGTCCGGTCGGCCATCTCCGGAATGAAATAGCGAAACAAGCGGTCGGGGTTTGACGTCTCGCAGGACATCAGAAGGTTGTCGCAGTAATGGGAAAATCTCGAGTGGGATCTGATAAACAAATGCGTAGCGAGAACACGTCATATCAATAAAGTAACCAACGAACTTTAGTAACCCAAGGTGGGATACCCTGGAGTTCTCGACCAGGCGTTGGAGTGTGTCGAATAATTGAATAAGCCGTTCTCTGCGAGGGAACTGGAGAGAATTTTGCATCTCCAACATTATCGGTGAGAATTCCACCAGGACTGGTACGATTGGACCCTGTACAAGTGCTGCCAGTGCAGGAGGCATCGCATGGGTATCTAAATGCCCAATGACTCTGGAATTCGCCGATTCTGCCACCGCTTCGTAAGGAGGCGGATTGGAAGCATGGGAAATTCCGCCACGCGACAGATGAAGGGCAGATTTATCGACATAAAACGGCTTGGTTGGGAGGAATGAATCTGCAAAAGTCTTCTGGAAGTCCTCAGCAAACCCATCAGTCGCATGGCCATGGAGCCCCGTAAAATGGCTCTTCGCGAAACCCGCTCCTCCTGGCTGTGGCTCGGATGCTGATTTTTTCATTGTCGGTAAGGGCTTCCTATCCATCGATTGACCGGCTTCATTTCGAAGCGAAAAAAACGACTCCTTGGAGGATTTCGAAGATTTCGACAGTAAGGGACGACTTTGACCTTGGCCTTGACCTTGACCTTTCGACGCCGACTGTGAATTTGAATTTGAATTCATGCTCATGCTCATGCTCATATTCCTCCGCGATCGCGAGAGATCATATAGCGTCTCGATATGCTGCGTCAATTCCTCCAACAACTCCTTCGACCGTGCAATCTCCTCTTCCGTGTACGTCGCCTTCACAGCACTAACCTGGACCAAGCCGTCAGGCGACTTGACACTATCCGGCTGCTGGAGCCTCTCCGCCTCATTGAGCAGCTCTTGGATGGACGACATCACACTCGCGACAACGTCCGAAAACCCAGCCTCGCTCAGCGCTTCGTCGATATCATTTGGCTGGGCGGCGCTCGCATCGCTCCAGTCCAGGCCCCACGCCAGCAACCTATCCTTCTGTGTGCGAAAGTTTCGATTCAATGCGACGAGCTCTGGATCATCGTTGCCCTTGGATGCACTGGAGACGCTCTCGCAGGAAGACTTGGTGTCTGTATACAGCTTTGTGAGCCGCCTTTGGAAGAAGGCTCCGCCATGCCTGAGGACAGACATGGCTGCGTTTGTGATGCCTTTTTTAACTAGAGATTAATTGAGATAATTGACCCGCGATTAAAAACTTATCACTCGTAATTTGCGTATGAAGTGCGGGAAATGTATTTTGGGGATATGCGCTTCAAAGAGCAGGACGATGTCGATATCAGACAGCTCCGAGATACTCGACCATCGACCATCCCATCCCATACCCGCGGCGAGATGAAGTACGATCACCCACAAAGTTGCTGCCTAACAGTGGCCAATGACAGAGCCGCAGATTGTCTCCGCCTGCCAAGGTGGGCCCGAGTGGGGCTGAGAGCCTCGTGGAGGAACCTTGAGGTCACGTGGCATCCGTGTTCCAGAACGGGCAGGCAGCACAATTCTTGATCCACTTCAACAAGGCAAACGGATTTATTTTGTATTTCCTTCAGAATAAATTATTATATGCAATAATTAATATACATAGCGAAGAGAATCGAGCGATAAAACTGTTTCTTTCTTTTTTTAAAAAATAAAAAAATACTGCGGATAATTTGAAAATTAGTTAAAAAATGAAAAAGGAAAAAAGGAAACGCTGTTGTATCATGAAGTAATCATCCGTCGTGTTACACCGACGTCTTTAGCACGCTTCTCTCCAAAGTTATGAAGGCGCTCTCCAATGAGATACACGTCATCCCGAACACCCACCCTCCAGATGGCAATTTTCTTACGGGCTTGGTGTGCAGCCCATACGAGAAGAACCGCCATCAACGTCGCAGGGAAACAGTAGCGGTATACCTCAGAGCGCACGATGGCTGACGAATCGCGGAAGATGGTGGAGTTAAGAATAGCCCCGATGGGCAACGGGACCAAAATCGCAACACAGCCAAGCAAGGTAGCGGGAACGATAAATGCACGGGTAGCCAGCTTAATGTCCGGATTCATCCACCCGTTGCGTAGGATGGAGTTGAGGGCATTGGCTGGGCGCGAGCCGCGATACCACAATATAAATCTGACAGCCATGCGCACGTACAGGACGCCGAGTGTCCAGTCTTGGACGAAGTGGATGACGTGAGCGTCGCCACCCCCGATGTAGGTGTGCAGAGGAATCAGAACATAGAGCTCCGTAAGTAAGGCGAAAAGGGAGGGGAGGAATAGGGCGTATGCCCATCCAATGTACAGGAGGGTGATGAGTTTTACAAGTAGGTTATATGCGTGTGGGAAAGCCTGTCGCGGGGATGCTAGGTAGGGTTGCAGACGTTGTCGGAGCGCCGGGAGGCCGTGGCGACAATAAACTAGCGCATAGAATACTCCGCCAACCACATATATGCCCGTAGAAAAGGCGTAGATGTCGTTCACACGGATATGGCTCGGGAAGAGCGAAGATATCATCCATCGCCCGATGACGAGGGGTACTATAGTGCATCCAAGCCCAGTCACAGCGGCGAAGACCCATATCATGAAAATAAATATCGCGATCCGGGTTTTGAACTTCGGAGGCACATAGACGTGGGCGAACATTTTGTTCGACCTTCCATGAAGCCCCTCTTTGCTATCCTCTTTGCCATCAATGCGCGCGTTATTTTCGTCAACTTCTAAGAAAACAGGCCTACCCTTCGGAATTCGAACCTGGTCGGACCCTGGAGCTCGCACAAATCTACCGTCTCGTAGAAATCTTTCACTCCGGTTTTCACCCTCCAGGGTATCCTGACGGCCGAAAATTCGGTCACGCCATGTTGGGTATACCTGTCGCCCTTCCTCATCTTTACGCCGTTTCCCAAACAGGAAGTGCGTTAACCTCAATTTGTGCGCGCACTTGTGGAACCACCAATTGTACATTTTATGCAAGCCATCTGATGGGCGGATAGAACGAATCGCCAAAGGCATTACAAAGTTGTAGAAAAGTAGGTCGACAGGAAATTCCAAAACGGGCTCATTGGAAGACCAGTGTACCGGGAGCACATCGCGGAAACTCAAAGATAAGCCCCAGACAACGCCGCCGAGGCAAACAATAACAAGCCCGCCATATACAAGAGCGCTGAAGGCGATTTTACGTAATTGAGTAGTGATATTGCGCTCAAGTACATCGCGTACCGGGTGGAATGTCGGGTCGTCAGGATCACGGATGAAATCTAATACAGAATTTTGTTAGTCCAAAGATCGTGTTTCTAAATATCAAGACATGTGTTTTATATACTCACATAATACACCACTTCGCATAATCTTCCGGCACATGGACACAAAAAGTGCAAAATGGAACATGTAACAAGTCCCGATGAACCAATGCACGAATAGCGATGTGAACGGCGAATCCAGCGTGAATGCGGTCCGCGAAGACAATGTTGCACCACGGAAAAGTGGAAGGAGAGCAATGTCGAGTAGAATGCCACAATACAAGGGGAATACAATCATTTCGATCCCAATGATGAGGATCACTTTCATTACTCCACCAGCTTGTTGCAAAACATCAGCTACAGCTCCTTCCCGCCGATTCTCTTGACGTGGCCCGGAAAACAGAGCGGAAAACCTTAGGTACAGCATCCCAAGAAGCGAGGCAAAGCAATATCCAACTATAATTGCAATAATTCGATCCTTGGTATCCCATTGTGCCAAGTCATGGTTCAATGATAATGCGACCTTTTCCTCGACTGCGCCGATTTTCAGGTTGGGCCAATTTTCTGTCTCCAAAAAGAAAAGTGCCGACTTTCCAACACCCATAACGGCACCTGCTGCAGTGTTGAATAGCTTCATAGGTTCGAGGGATAGTATGGAGGCGATGAGTCGTTGCGAGGCCCCCTTCTGGAGGAGAAGCAATGGAGTGTCATAAAGAATAGTCTTCCCAAGGCTGAGGATAAAGCTGAAAAAAGTTGCGATTCGCTCTTGGTGGATCCTCAAAGCTTGATGAGATAAAACGGAGAACATGGGTAAGTCGGATTCGTGGAAGGTAAAGAATGCGCCTAGAACCCCTTTAAGGCGCTGGCTGCTTTGGTCGATCATAGATAGCGAAGCAGCTGTAACAGCATTGCTTGCGGAAAATTTTGTGAGAGAAGGGATGAATCGTCCGAACGTGACAAGTAGGTACCGGAATAGAACGTTCGTTAGGTAGACAATATATCCCACACTCCCGAGAAGTGTATCAACGGTGATGTCGACAACTAGAGATCCAAGCGCAATTGGGACCCCAATTAATAGCCGTATCGGATTGGTGAAAAGAACCAGTGCGATTTTGCCCCACAGGTAAGGGAGCCAAATGCCAACTGCGACTGTAAATGATACGATCAATGCGCTGAATACACCGTTTTGCAGCAGACCGACGATAGGGCCCTGCATGCCGATAAGTTCCAAGAGACCTTCCAGATCATCAGCATCGTCCACAGGTTCAATATCGTCGGGGTCCACTGGAACAAGCGGGCCGTCAGCAAAGCCTGGTTCGTCCATTGGGTCATGAAAATGATGACGCCCATTCGGCTCGGGTTCGAATGGAGCTTCTTGTGCGGGATCTTCTATGACAGGTTCAGCATCACGGTCTCCTGCTTGGCCTTCACCCTCACCCCGCCGCGGAAGAGGCACCCCACCCCAAAACCAATTCGAGGCGCGATCAACCAAACTTTCAGGACGAGGGTCTACTGCTTCCATAGGGTGTGGTGGCTGAAGTGGGGCTCCCGAAGCTTCAGCTTCTGTACCTGGCAAGGATTCTTGTTCGTGAATGTTAACTTCGGAAGCAGGCGGTTCACCGGGAGTTGGAGGGTACAAGGAGGCTTGACTGTCCGGCAGCTGTATCGCTTCCTGCGGTGGAGAGGAGTGATCTGAGCTATTATTTCGGGAAGTATGGGGCGATAAGTCAACCGAATGGGTAGGACCGGACGGGCCGGCTGCTTCGGAACCAAAGCGCGCAGATGTGGTGAAAGGTTCGAGACTTGGGAAGGCAGGTGATGAGGAGTCCATGGACAGATTAGGGTTCGCAGTTGGATCTCCAAACCTCAGGTTGGTTGTCCGCTCTGGTCTATCCTGGGTTTCTGCTCGTTCTTCTCTAGCGGGGTTAATACTGGCTGAAGACGATGGGTGAGGGCCATCTTCATGATGCATCGCCGCATCAAATGAAGCGTGAAGGACTGAGGCACTTCCTTCGTCGTTTTCTTGCACGTTTCCCTCTGATATTTCGCCGAATTTGAATCCCTGTTCGCCCACACGCTCCAATTTTTGCATTGCTGCTATAACCCAACCCAGTTCTTCTTGGCGGCCTTCTTCTTCAATTATTCTTAGTATTTCAGTCGGATTTCTTGCACCACGAGTCCACAAGTCTTTGAACACATCCAGGCCAGGCCATTGGGCATTGCCGTGATTTTCAGTATTAGCCTCTATTTCGTCGTTGGCTTGGTTGGTCGTCCGGGGGGGCTCGAGAATATGGCCTACTTCATCGATGGGGTTGGGGTTCGCACTGTTTTCAACTTGTGAAGGCCAATGTTGGCTAAGTGATTCAAAGTCGTGGCTGGGGCCACTAGGCGGCTGTTGTGGCTGGTCCGGTTGTAGAGACATATCGTTCGATTGCGGATGATCCCAATCGGGTAATCCGTTGTTATCGTGTTCAAATACATCGTCTTGATTTTCTTCCTGAAGTATTTCTTGGTTTGGTTCCTGGTTTTCTTCTTGGTTTGGTTCGTCGTGGGCCTCCTGATGGTGGGCATGTTGAACAGGGCGCGGTCGTGGCTGTTCAACAGGTTGATTCGCCGCAGCATCAGCAATCAGCTGCGCGGCTGCTTCTCGATCTGCCTCAGCAAGATTAATCGCAGGTTGCTGCTGCACCACCCATTCCCTAATTAAGAATACAAGAATAAAAGCAATAACCACCGAAAGAGTAATTATCTGCCCCTCGAACGTATCTATTAAAATATTGTTCAGGGTGGAGTAAGGGGTCAACTTGTTTAAAAAGGAAACGTCTGATAGCCAGGATGGTTGGCGAAACCGTCTAATAGAGACGCTAGTTGCATTCGTCGAGTTTGAACCTGTCGTCTCGAGTACGGATGAAGTCGTTGTTGCCCAGGTGCCCCACAGGAGCTTCTTCAGAATGGTGTATATCAAGGGCTCACCGGCTGAGAAATTGAGCATGGCGGAAAACGGCGATGCGAAAGGTGGAAGTGTAGGCGTCATATTCTGGTGTCCCACCCCCGTAGAAAGATTATTGGATGCGAGGGTGTTGGCAGGAGAAGTTCCGTGGGCGGCAAGCTGATCGAGCGCCTGGCTTGCTGGGGGGACACGTGAGGCGTGGTAGAATTCAGGGTTCGGCCACCGTCCATCAGCTAACCAAAACAGACCTCGCCAGATAGCTCTCATGGACCACGGGAGCCATCCTAACCATACGAAAGCAACCAGGACGAAGCGTAGCCATGTAAGTAATGACCGACCGCCATGAAGAATGAGCTCCTTCAGGAAAACCGGAACCGGCAGCTCCTTGGGCATATTTGGGTCGTAAAGCTTTGTAAATCTGAAAGGCGTCTTGCAAAGCTCACAATATTTCTTTTGTGAATGGGAAAGCCATTGCATCAAACACTCTTGGTGAACAAATTTGATGCTCCCGCTACATTTGCACGGATAAAAGAGCTGCTCCTCCTCGGTGCCTTCGCCGCGACATATTCGACAAGTGTCAGATTCGTCCACGCTTCGTCTATTGGTTGCAGTGTTTGTGGCAAAGGCAGGGTCGTTCATGATATCGGGAATAGGACCAGCCCTCCGGTCCCGGCCAGCCGCAATCCGGTTGATATCCATCGTCCTTGACGTCGAGAAAAAGAAATAATTAGGAAATTATGAGGATGACCATGCTATGGTGAATGCTGGGAGCATGCCCGCATCCCGGAGGTAGGTATCGAAATGTTGATTGTCTCTTTCGCGGCGGGTCACGATAAGATATCTACAAGCTGCGGGATGGTCAGCACAGTACAAGAGATTCCGCAGGACTAAGGACTTACGAACCACAAGTCTTCTAAGTTTTCCAAGGTAGTGTCAAACGGTATGCGACGTGGGCGAGAGTCTAGGCAAATATGTAATATACTTGGGAAAGCAGTGGATATGAGCAGGAAGAAGCCAACCCCGGTCCGTCGTTGCTCTAAAAGATTCCAAGCCGCCAGGACGCAGCTTACTCAGCAACGTTTTGCTACGGAACAACCATTTTCCGCGATGTATATTACGTCGTTACGGGTGGTAAGGTTCTGTACGGCACAAATACGGCACAAATACGTCACAGCCAGGCATCAGCGCGCCAAGCTCCGCCAAGACCCGCCATCGGACGGTATTGCCTCTGACAGGCAGGCATGTGATTGGCCAACTCGTGACATCCAACCTCCGCCAGCTCGAAACAGGATAATAAGAACTTGATGGTGAAACCTCGTCTGCTACAGGCCGCGAAGAGAATGACATATAAAAACTGGCCTGCCTGCCGTCTCTCGCTGAATGCAGCATCAAACATTCTTATTATCACTAATAATATCTAATACCTGCGCTCCCTGAGAAGTGGGTTTTGCGCGTCCCCAAGCTCATTTCCTGTGGGTGAAGCTGACTGGTCCGCAGAGCTCCATGCCAAGGTGAACCTCGCACCTCCGTCAGACCTCGAACCATAAATTCCTTTTGCTTGCCTTGACGTGCGCTGGTTCTTCCTAGCACTTTTATTGCGAGCCTGGTTGCCCGTGAATTTTTTCCTTCATGACATATATGAGCACTAGACGCATTGCTTTATGTGTGGTGATAGAGCGCTGCGAGACGACGAACCAGCGATAAAATAAATAAATAGCAAGGAAAGCAAGAAAGCTAGAGCGGCGCGTCAACTGACGCCACAAGAATGGCGATGGCAGCGGACGGAACAGTTGTGGGGGATATGAAAAAGGGTCAGGTTAATGGTTTGCCCATTCAGAAGCAAGCAGAACGAAAAGAAGAACATCGGAGACGACCTGCGAGCTTCGCACGGTGGTCGCTTGCAGTTGCCCTACGGTATGCTTCGTGGATGCCCCTCCGCCCCTCCGGTCCCCCCTCCTTCTAGGTCTCTATCATACTAATTGCTTTTTTCATTACAGGCTAGCCATATGGTACGCTTTACTTACGCCATTCTTCTACTGCCCATCGACCCTACCAGAACTTGATAACACCTCTCCAACGGTTTGCAAGCCGTACCTGATTGCGCGGTCACACCTCGAGCCTCATGTAACTCGGTATTATGAAGCTTACGGAGCTCCGTATGTCGACACCGTGCGCCCATATGCACGCAATTTCAATGAGAAGATATACACTCCTACTACTGATTTCACAAAACGAAATTACCGCGCATATGGGGCGCCCCATATTGAGAAGGCCGCATCGTATTTTCAGAACAAGTGGGGAGAAATCGTTACACCTCATATCCATTCACTACAAAACTCCTTGAGCCGTACATACCAATCGTCAATTGAACCGCATTATGCGCGCGTTGCTTCAGCAGTAACCCCCTATTATAGCACAACAGCTTCCAAGGTTGACCATGTGCGCCAAACGTATATTGTACCCATTTACGGACGAACGAAGCCAATTATTGTCAGCATGTATTCCTACACGTACGATATTGTGGTGAACACGATCTATCCGCACAGTAAGAAGACGTGGTCATATATGGCGACATTCATAAACGAGACGCTTCTACCTGGAGTTGCTAGACTCTACCGCGAAAATGTTGAGCCTCAACTACTTAGGATTGGTGAGAAGCTCGCAAGTTATCGCGAGGGTAGGAAACTTGGTGCTGTTGGTGAAGAAACTGAAATGTGAGCTCCACAACCCTTGCCGCCTTTGCGTGTCAAACTTGGATGCGCTCCCGCTTTTCCCAGAAGCCTGAATTGTAATTTCCCCTCCTTGTAATTTAAGCTAATGCCTCTGCAGTTTATCCGAACCATTTAGTTCAACCACCACCGTTTCGGCGCCAGCAACTACCGTATCACCGAAGACTTCTGATTACAGTCCCTCTACCACTGCGACTTCGGCATCTGCGCCAGGCCCTGAGCAATCAGTGGATAAAATGAGCCTTGCCCGCGAAACAATAGCCTCGGATTTGAAAACATGGCAAGAAAAGTTCGCCACTGCAGCTGATAAAGGGGCTGAAGACCTCGATGAACGGGTCGCTAAGATTGTAGAGAGCTACGTAAATGATGCGCAGGGGTCAGGCGAAGCGCTCGTAGCCGAGTTGGAAACGGTGGGACATCAAGAACTTGAATCTCTCAGAACCAAAATCGTCGATATAGTCCGTGATTTGCCTGACGAATCCACTTTCGAAGATCGCGAAGCCGCCGAGGATCAGTTGGTACAAGCTGTTAGGACATCGGGTTATGCTATCCGGGAAGCTGCGCAAAAGCTCCGGCAGTGGCTCGCGGACTTTAATAGCGACCTTCATGCGGAGGTAACCTCCGCTTCTGACGCTACCATCGAGGTCCTTGACCAGATCCGTAACCTGAGCCTTCAGAATATTGGGATGAAATGGGCGTGGATGGAAGGCGTGACATACCAGGATTGGGCGAAATATAATGCGCTGAAGAAACAACTCCATAACTGGCGCGAGGAAGTTAGAGAAGTTGGCATGCAGCATGGTGCTTATGAAGAAGCAAAAGCACTCGGAATTGATATTGTTAACAAGGGAATGAGGATTGCGGAAAAGACGGCGAAGGAGCTTACTCGGCTAAAGGAGGTTGGGAAGTGGAAAATCGAAGCGGAGGATATCAGCGATGATTTTGAGACGAGGACGAGCGATGCGGCTGAAGCTCGTGCCAGCAAGAGAGCAGCAATGGGTCTGGATGAGCCCGAAACTGAACCAGATGCTGAATATCAATCCACATCATCGCCTGGGGATGAGCCCAACGAGGCGGACCCGTTTGACGAAGATCCTTCAATCGACGCCGATCCAGCTATCAGCGACGTCGACGATACGACCGAACCCAGTGATGAGGGAACCTCCGAAACCAGCGCTTCTGGAGACGACCAAGATGTTCCATCATCTGTTATGTTTACAAAGAGTATTCCAACACACGAACCTGAAGCTGAGCCTGAGCCCGAACCTGAAGCTGAGCCGGAATCAGAACCGGAATCAGAGCTGGTTGTGGATGATCAGGGTACTACCACTGGGCCTAAGGTTTGGGGTGGGGCTGCCGCTGAATTCATAGAACATGAAAATCAAGTCCCTGCTAATACTCCTGAGCAGACTTTTGATGATACGCCGTCTTTGTCCCAGCAGCCCTCTGTGTCATCGAACGTGGCTCCGTCGGAGACAGTCCTCTCCGAGCAGTCCTCCATTCCCATGCCACCCCCCGAAGCGAGTTCCATTTTTTCAGACTCGCTTTCTCAGGCTAAGAAACTGTATGACATTTCACACTCGGCCGCCAGAGCTCAGGATTCTGGAGCTGGAGATGAAGGAATTGTCGCCTCCATCGAATCCGCTTACGCAGGGTCTCTCCAGCACGCGAGTGAAAAGCTTGAATCTCGTCTCAAAGCAGCATCAGAATATGCAGGGATTCCCCTCAGCCCTTCTCCCACCGCAACAGTAAACGATGACATCCTCTCAAGTGCTTCCGCAAAGCTCCAAGAGAATCTCGAACATGCGTCTCTGAGCCTCGCAAGCGCAGTCGCAAGCGCAACTGACGAAGCGGCCCTTCCGGGCCAACAGATAATCCTCGATGCGCGTCGCCGTTATTACGAAGCCATTGGCCTCGCTCATGACGAGTATTCCATCTTCATCAACTCCGCGTCTAGTCGTGTACAGCCTACTGAAGAAACGAGTATCAGTTCTCCAACCAGCGACAAGCCCAGCAAGCCAACTCTCGAGGAGGCCAGTTCCGAATTTAGCGTTGTCTCGTCACTGGCATCTGCTAGCCTAGATGCAGTTCTCTATTCTGTTAGCTCGGTGGGGACCGCCATCGCTCCCGCCTCCGCGACCAGGATTATTGAGGATGCCTCCTCGAGGTTCCACGATGCACTCTCCGCTGCTACGGCGTCTCTTGAGTCGGTGTCATCTGCTGCGAGTACTATTGCTAGCTCTCCAACAAGTACTACTTCTCTGGAAACAGGCAGGGACGAGCTGTAGAATGGCCTATTACTAAAAATGGCAATCGACATGTTACTGAAAAAAAAGGAGGAGAAAGAAAGAAGAAAGAGAAGAAAGCACCACCCCCAATCCAAGGGAAGTGGTATGTTTTTTCTTAACATTTAGTTCTTATTTGTATTTTCTTTTTGAACAAAGAAAGAAGCGGAACGACCAAAAAGGACATTCATGTTTTTTATACCCCATACCCATACATTATTTCCCCTAGTACACATATATCTCACATACCCCACTTCCTTTCGCTGGTTTGATATAATCCACCACTCGGCATTTACTCTCGTACCTATATGTTGTTGCATTTATGCCCCGTGCACTTTGATCGGTCATATACTCGTTACCAGTCGACCCTTTAGCTACATGACATGACTTTCTTTCCCTTTTTTTTTCTTTCTGTGGTTTGGACAAAGTTTCATTAAGTATTATTTTCTCATGTTCTCTATTTCCCAGCGCCTGGCAGCGTCTATTTGTAAAATGGCACAACTCGTCTTTTTTTCTCGGCATACAAACACCAAGCAATATACATAACCATACAAGATCACATCAGCCACTCTTTGGTTTTTGCAAAATCTAAATGAAAAGGCAAGAAAAAAAAATATCCAAACAGCTGGATCAGTAGCCGTATTAGCTGTACACGTACACGTACACGTCGTAAGCACCAAAAAACCGCCCGCCAAATCCATCACCGGTATTTAACCCTCTGCGCCGCTCCCCTCTTCTCCATCTTCTTCTGTCTCTTGCTTTCCACA
>LDEV01001165.1:0-17379 GCA_001014755.1 Blastomyces silverae | reverse complement strand
TCAGAGCTGTCAAATGTTTTCATCAATCATATATGTCTTTTTTCTTATATCAGTTATCTCTGTTATAACACTCATCTTTCTACTATTTATCTCTCTGTTTTTTTCTCAGTATTTCTGTGAATTTAATCTGAATATCTTTTTTTTATAATATTTCTGATTTTTTCTTCTTTCTGATCTTCTCTTTCTTTTCTTTTCATTCTTATATATATTCATTTCTTTCTACATTCTCTTTTACATTCTCTATTTTTAAGACACTCTGATTGTGCATCTCTGAAACATTCTCTATTTTTTACAATATTTATTGTACTAAATTTACAACTTTTCTTCTCAAAGTCACTTTATCAGTATACTCTCACATTTTTCTTTATATATTGAGATAAATCTCTGAGTGTTTTTTCTTTCTGTCTCTTCTTATGACTGATCTCTTGAATACAAAGTTATGAATTGATTATCACAAGAAAATCAGATCAGAACAGCTCTTTCTTTAACAGAATATCTTAATATTAAAGTAATACATTCTCTATTTTTTACAATATTTATTGTACTAAATTTACAACTTTTCTTCTCAAAGTCACTTTATCAGTATACTCTCACATTTTTCTTTATATATTGAGATAAATCTCTGAGTGTTTTTTCTTTCTGTCTCTTCTTATGACTGATCTCTTGAATACAAAGTTATGAATTGATTATCACAAGAAAATCAGATCAGAACAGCTCTTTCTTTAACAGAATATCTTAATATTAAAGTAATAGACAACAGAGAAAGAATATCTCAGCAGTATAATTTTTGTTTAATAAGACTCAGATCAGAGAGAGTGACACACTGAATACTCTTGATATAACAGACTGTAATATGCTATAGATATATCAAGAATAAATTGATGACTAACTATTCATCTACTCATCTATTCAATATAATAAATTCTCTTTCTCATCTTCTATAACATATTCTAATCTAAATCTAAGATTTCTGAAATAGTACTTAGAGAGTTGTTTTCTACTTCACTCTCTGATATCTGAGTAGTTTCATAAAATTATTCACAATCTCATTAAGTAAGCTCAACAGAAAAGTCTCAGTAGAAAGTATGAGATTATATTAAAGAGATATTATTTTTGTTTAATAAGACTCAGATCAGAGAGAGTGACACACTGAATACTCTTGATATAACAGACTGTAATATGCTATAGATATATCAAGAATAAATTGATGACTAACTATTCATCTACTCATCTATTCAATATAATAAATTCTCTTTCTCATCTTCTATAACATATTCTAATCTAAATCTAAGATTTCTGAAATAGTACTTAGAGAGTTGTTTTCTACTTCACTCTCTGATATCTGAGTAGTTTCATAAAATTATTCACAATCTCATTAAGTAAGCTCAACAGAAAAGTCTCAGTAGAAAGTATGAGATTATATTAAAGAGATATTATAGTGAGATTATAATACTGATATTCTCTTTGCTTTTCTGTATTTCTTTCTTTTATATTTCTGTTCATTCTTTTTTCTTTTGATTTGAAGTTACATTCTTAGTTACTGAGTCAGTAACTTAGAGAGAGAGAAGATGTGTGATGAGAATTCTGACACAGTTATATATTTGATCAAGCTGATAAATAGCATATATTCATCTCACAGTCACATTCTGAATAGATCTTCTCAAACATGTATGTGAATTCAACTCAACTCACAGATGATATACAAACTTCTTTCTTTTATATTTCTGTTCATTCTTTTTTCTTTTGATTTGAAGTTACATTCTTAGTTACTGAGTCAGTAACTTAGAGAGAGAGAAGATGTGTGATGAGAATTCTGACACAGTTATATATTTGATCAAGCTGATAAATAGCATATATTCATCTCACAGTCACATTCTGAATAGATCTTCTCAAACATGTATGTGAATTCAACTCAACTCACAGATGATATACAAACTTCTATCTCAGAGTAATGATTTGATTCTTTTTCTTTGTGTGCAGTGTCTTATCTTGATTTGATTACACAGTTCTTTTATCTAGTTGATTTCTTTACACATTATTTGTTCTGTTATTAGAT
This sequence comes from Blastomyces silverae, assembly GCA_001014755.1. Classification (NCBI taxonomy): domain Eukaryota; kingdom Fungi; phylum Ascomycota; class Eurotiomycetes; order Onygenales; family Ajellomycetaceae; genus Blastomyces; species Blastomyces silverae. The sequence continues at coordinate 15,323 of LDEV01001165.1, read as the reverse complement.
TGATGAATAGAATACTTTTGATTTGAGTATACAGTCTCTGATCTCACAATTCACTGCTTCTGTTCTTGTGCTGTCAAAAGCACACATTCTCTATTTCTCACTTCACTATTACAAAATTGACAGCACTCATCAAACTTCAATGATTACTTGAGACAGACTTGTCTTTTAATAACAATGAACTAATTCTTCAATATAAAGAGTTTTTCTACATCTCATCACTAAATGTGATTGAGTCAGTGCTTTGTGTGACACTTAACTATCAGTATAAAAATTTTCTGAACTGTTTATATAGACTCTCACTAGGCTCATTTGTTTGAAGAATTGTTAGTGACTCATTTGAAAAAACATGATCTCTAAATCTCTCATCACTATCTCACAGAGAGTTAAAAATTGCAACATATGAATGTCAGAAATTGATTGATATTTTTATACTGAAATGTTGTTTATTCTTCTCATATCAACTATTTATAGATGATTTTGAGTTATATTGAAATATATATTGAAGTCTGACTGAAATATATCTTATTTCTGTGACTTTATCATTGTGAGTATAATCAAGATAAGAATATGTATATACAGTAACTCTTGAATCACACAGCAGCAATCTTAAAGATATTATCAGCAAATTTTCTGAACTGTAAAATCTTGACAATGAAATCAACATTCAAATCAATGATCAGAATCTAATACTGATTGATTTTATATTTATCTTCTTAGATGATATATCACAACAGCAACTAAATGCTGATTTTAAATCTCAGAATACAAAGAGAGAATATTACTTCTATTTAATAACTGATGATATATAAAGAGATCTGAATTATGATATTATAGACTTGAGTTACTCACATTATCAGACATTGTAATTATGAGAGTCTATTGCAGATCACTCTAAAATGAAAAGAGAGAAGATTTTTCAGTAATGAGAATTAAATGATGATGACTTATTTCTTACTCAAATATATCTGAGTATGAACTTCATCATCTTTTACTCAGCAGATTCTTGTTATTCAGAGTATACAGAGATTTTGAAGCTTGTACATTGATTATTATTGAAAACTATACTATCAGCTCATGAATAAGAGAAGTTTGTGACAATATTATAAAACTTTCAATTCTCATCTGAATGAGAGTGACTTCAGTTCTCAGTTCATTATTTGAAAAGCTTTTAAATTCAAGAGTATGCACATCTCTTCATTCTTCTTCTCATTTTATTATGCTGTTCACTAGAAGAGAGCTGATTGAAGAAGTGTTATATAATATTCATACTCTGTGTATTCTCAGAAGATATCATACAGTGTTACTGAATCTTAGTTAATATCATTACTGACATTTTTACAGATATCACACACAGTCATTCTGTTTTAATGAGTCAGTCAATCAAATTTAGTGAATATCAGAAGTTAAAGAGTATTATTTTGAAAGTCTGTAAGAAGCTTCAAAATCTTCTGAAATGTGCTGCTATTACTGCTGAAGAAATTCATTCTGTATAATTACAGTCTCAATCTCAATCAGTAGTACTATTTCTTGATATCAGAAGCTCTTTGTCTGTGCAAAGCAGAATAACAATAATGACAAATTAATGAGTTGAAATCAAAATCAGTAAAGAGTTCTGCACAATGCAATGATATTCAAATATACACATTGAATTACACTATATCACTCAGACTGTTGAATATGATATGTCAAATAACTGCAATATTCTAAGTGAGAAGAATAAACATTGTCTGTTCAAGAGTTTTATTATCTGAATTAATTATGTTAATATTGAAAAGACTTTATTGAAGTAGAAGATATTTTATCAAAGTATACAATTTCTTTTAGATGAATCATTTCAACATTCTAACTCTCAAATATTATCAATACTTCAGCAGCTATACAATTTCTGTTCAACTGTGTTTCATACTCTATTAAGTCAAGCTTCTATTACAGATAATAGCTTATGAATTGACAATGATAGTACTCTATCAATTCAGATCACATCAAATCATCTAGTCTCTCAAGTATCAAGCTGCATATCTTTGATATATATTCAAAATACTCTGACTCTCTCAATTCATATTCATCATCTATCATTTTCAGACTCATTTCTTACTCATCTGTGAAAAGCCTACACACATAATTACACAATGTCATTTGTTTCAGTCATGAGATTAACATCACTTCAGTGATGCTATAAAATAAGTTTTCTTTTCTGATATTCTTTCTTCATATCTATATTTCAAGTTCAATGAGTTAATTCTCTCTATAATAAAACTAACATTTGAATTGTCAAATGAAAATAGATTAAGAAATACATAAACAACAATTAAAATCAGTGATTATATCTATTTTTATAAGTTGAATATTGAAGTGATTCAGAATATATTCATTTATGAGATTATTTGAGAGAATAGAAGAGTCTTTCTCTGTATACATAAGACAATACTGAGACATTAAAAGACAGATTCAATTCTTAATCTTTCACTATTGAAATTGAATGCTATCACTGACAGTATTATTGATCTTAAAGCAGTTGAGAATGAAAAGCTATACATGATTTCTTACTCATTAAAAATGTCTGATGAGAATAATAATTGACTGATTCAGTGTACATGAAATATTGATTTTATATAATTAGAAGAGATGCAATATGAATAATAGAAAACAGAGAAATAATAATTTAATCTCAGAAAAAATCTTAAGATTAAGATGTGATTTCAGTTCTGTCTGAAAATAAATCACTCAATTTTAAAAATAGTGTTGAAAACTATAGATAATGATGTTGAAATCTTGAAATAATATATATATATATATCTAGATATAGACTGAGAATTAAGCAGCAATGTTGATGAAGATTTTAAATAGTTAATGAGAAGTACATTCTGAGATTCAGACAGAGAGAAGCAGTGAGAATGTGAGTAAATAACAGTGAGAGTCAAATTTAAAAAACATATCTTCTGATAGTATCAATTCATGATTTTATATATAAAATAATCAGTTTAAAAACTCTCTTCTTTAAAATCTTGAAGATACTTAATTTTGTTAGCATTTCTCATACAAAAAGTAAGTATTATATAAAATAGTAAGAATGAGACTCTGTGATACACACTCATAAATTCTGCAATGTATGAGAATTTGCTCATCTTCATTTTTCATCACTTCAGACTATTAATAATCTCAATATATGTTTAGAACTGAGATCAGACTTCTTAACACTAACTTATAGAGCTCATTTTTTAAATATTCTCTACTCTCTTTGAATTCTAACAATTAAATATATTAAAATATGTGTTTATTCAGATGCAATCTTCATGAGATGCTTAGATTTATAGATTTATATAAGCTGTATTTTTTAATACAGATTGAAACTCTTTACTACTGTACAGTAATAATTTCACTAAGTATTTTCTATCTGCTTTTCAACACTTCAAAGCTTCTGCTTTAAATCTATTTTTAAGTGTATCTACTATTGTAGATATATTATATCTTTCTTCTCACTGACTCTCTTATAAGTAGCACATCTTAAGCTATATCTCAAGATTATTATCAAGACAGAAGTTTTGTTGATGATAAAGTATTATATTAATAAGTGATATCTCTTGATATTAAAGCTTGAGCTATTTTAAATGACAGTTAGACTCTTATAATCTTTCATGATTCATTTTCTCTGACTTTTTCTATAATTAAAAAAAAGTCATCTGTCTGTGTCATATTCTCTGTCTTTTAATTAAACTATAATTCATTATTATCACTGCTAACTCAAATTCTCTACTCTAAGATAGTGCTCAGATACTCTCATCATCTGCAGTACAGAGTATTATAAGTTATAGATAAATGAACAGTTCTCTCTAAGTATTAATGAGCACTTCTGAGATCACTTCTCAGATCTCAGCTTGTTATTGTCAAATCACTATATAGATATATAACACTCTCTTCTGTATAAGCTGTCTACAAGAATGTCTTTTCTAATATATATTTATAGTAACAACATTTCTTATTACACACAGACACTTCTCAACTATCTAGATATCTTTTCAATAATGATTATATCTACAACACTTAACATTGAAATGATTGTGTAAGATCTGAAATATAGAATTATAGAATGAACAGTTTGATTAATAGATTAACTCTGAGTATAGATACAGCTATATGCTGAACTTAATAGATTTGATATCTAGATAGATAGTAATGAGAAAAGATTATTCTTCATTGTATATATTCATGAATCTATCTGTCTAATATCAATGAACTGAATATCTCTGACTATCATCTGAAAATCATTGTAGTCACTGTAGTCAAATCTCATGTAGTCATTGTCAAGTTTTTTGTGATTACTGATGAGTGAATAAATTGATTCTCTGATTTCAATTGTGCTCATGACATCTCTTTTATAGAAGACATTGCAAGTGCTGTAATATTCTATGTTGAGCAGTAGTTGAGTAACTGTATGTTTTTGATGAACACTGCATGCTGAGAGACAGTGAAAAAACTGTTGTTTCACTGAGGTCCACTGCCAAGTTCTACCAGCATGGAACCTGGAATTCATTACCTTAGGTAACTACCAAGAGCTACCGTATGTACATGTAGCTACAAAGTATGTATATGATGATAGCTATGACTGAGAGATAAGACAGTATTCCTATTTATCGTAATTGATTGCTTTGTGCCTAGTTACTTCAACCACCGCAACTGGGATTTCTTGATGGTTTTTCTCGTTAACGATAGATTCATCGATCCAGACGCAGCCGATGAAATATGGAATTCCCATATATCGAGTCCTAACGAATGACAAAGATTGTGTATCTTATTATTACCAGTACTGCAGGGTGGCTATGATAGCTTTGCCTGCAGCCGACCAGTGACAATGTAGAGAATGATAATAATATAAATAATATGAATCCCTCCTCAGGGTACAGCTTCTTTAAGACATCGACATACATACAGTATCTCTATCTCTCCTTCGCCTCTGCGCAGGCAAAAGCAGTGAAAACTCCGCAAGCATACCACCATTAACAACATCTCGCTAGGAGACTTCATCCCAAGAAGCGAACAAACCCAAGACATATGGAGAAAAATGACAACTAGAAAGGCAAAAGCTCCCCGATTCAAAGAACAAGCAAAGGGGAATTCAGAACTCATGACAAAACCCCCGGCCGGATCCCGGTCGTTACAATCGCATAAATATCGCAAAGCATAATAAATGAAAAGCACAACAGGGAAATTATTGAAAAAAAAAGACATCACAAACGTTTTCATCAAGTCATAAGCCAAACAAATAGTAAATCAGTACCCCTGATCAAACAACCCAGGTTGAAAAGGGTGAGAGAGAAGCAGACACATTTTCAAACATCAAATTCTGTGGACAAAGGAGACGGGAAAAGAATGGACCATAGGACAAACATAAAAAAAAGATTCGTAACAACCATCAACAGGAAACAGAATAAAGAGAAAAAGAAACAAAGACGGAAGAACACAAGAAAAAAAAGAATTCAAGACTGAATCCCAAGCCCAAACGCCTCTCCAGCTCGTAGCTTCTTCGCCGCAATCTCCTTCTCGCCGGCATAACCATTACCAGCAGCTTTCCGCTTCAGGCTATTAGTACCATTTTCTCCACTACCGCCCCGCTCAACACCGGCCTTCTTAACCTGCCCAAATAACTTTGTTTGCAGGATCGAACTGGATTTAGAAAGATTCGAAGACATCGAACTATGTTGTTGTTGTTGTTGTTGGTGCTGGTTCTGGTGTTGTTGTTCCTGGCTGTTGCCCGGGTATCGGCGGAGCATGCTTGTAGCTAGTGAGCTGGCTTGCGAGGCGGGGAGGTCTTCGTCGGTAAGCGCTTCTTCGTCATCTTCAGAAGCGGATATTGTGCTATCGCGATCGTGGCGGCCACGTTCGTCACGCTCACGGCGTGAGATTGAGATAGAGTGGTTGTGACTGTGGCTGTGGCGGGAGTCTGGGGTCCGTTTGTTGATTGGAGTGAAAAAGTGGCCTCGGGATTCTGTGGTGCGGGATCGTTGCGGGGTTACGGGGAGGGAGGACACGGGGTGGTTTACGCGGTTGTGCTCCTGGTCGGGGTTGTGGCTGTAGGGTTGGGAGTGGGAGTGATGATGGTGATTGTTGGATTTGTGAATGTGATTTCGTGATGGTGTAGAGTGCACGCTGACATTTTCTCCGTGCAGAACTTGGCCAGCTGCAAGTAGTGCGGCGATCGGATCCTGGCTGCCAACTCTGCTAACATGGCTACGGGCACTATCTGGGTATCGAGTGGAGGTAGTCTTTCTTTGCGGAGTGAGAAATTCGGGTTGTGGACTGGGCATCAGAGATCCATGGTCTAGCATAAGCGTGAAATGCTCACGATTTTCACGGATGCGCTTCTTAAGACGGCTGTTCTCTTCGCACAGCAGCTCGTTTTTATCGGTTTCTTCCTCGATGATTCGTTTGGCTCGGCGCAGGCGGCGTTCCAGCGTGATGTTTGCGTCCTCGAGCTCCTTGATCCGTCTCATTGTTGCGTCTGGCTGAGGTGTCTTGGGAGACAATTCAGGGGATTTCTCCAGGCTGAGGCCGCGTCGATGGCGATATTCTACACTCTGCAGAATCTCGACTTCTCTTCGTGCAAGCTTCTGCTCCACCTCGGCTCTCTTTATCGCCTCGCTGCTGGTGAGACACAAGAGACTGTGTTGGAGCTTGAAGTGAGCAGCCGACATGCGAAACTCCTGTGCAAACACAAGGAGATCCTTCGCAACTTTTCGTAGTTGCGCCTCATCCGCGTTGTCGATATCTCTTGAGGATGGCAGATCCGCTGAAGCTCCATAAGCTACGCAGAGCGTTTGGTCAATGGTGGCGGGTGGTGATGCAAGGAAGGCGTCTGAGTCCGAGCGTGGACGACGGAAGGGAGTAGCTGCGGCATTGCCCATCTGTTGTGATGTTGTTGGAGGCGGGGTCATGTTGGAAGAAGAAGATTTTCGCGGGGGAGGTGAGCGAAGTTTCTCAGACATGGAAGGCTTGTGGTTTTGGTCGATGGCTGGCCTATCTGGAGAGGCTGATAGGCTTGCTCTAGAGGGAATTGGCGTGCTCGGGATCTTGATTTCTGCCGCGGGTGCCAATGAGCACTGGGAAGACCTCTCTTCGGTTTCCTTACTCGTCATGGCCGCCATCAATAGAATAGGCAAGGAAGCCGTAAATAAATGGAGAGCGCGAGTCAAGTCGATATGGATATTTAAGAGGATTGTCCGTTGCAAAGATGACAACTATTCAAAGAGAGGTGGTGCGCGACGAAAAGATCGAAGAGTAGAGGGCCACGTCACGATCGCAGCAATCGAGCTGATCGAGGGACAGGGCTGCTCGCGGGCGGGTCTCTGCTTACTGTAGCACTAATAACCAAGCAATTGGCAAGCAAAAGACGCGACGATGTCGTGTTTCGCAGGCGAAATAAATATATATCCGTCTGTATATACGGAGTATCTGATTTGGAAAGATGAAATGAGATGGATGGCTTGCCGGGGACCCCAGGATGGAGAAGGGAGTTTTACTAGTAAAATGGCGAGGCGGGTGAGGAGGCTGGAGGATATCTCATGGATTGTTGTGGAGGCAACGGGTGAAACGGCCCACCCTTGGTGAATCCACAGGCGAGACCACGCTGGGTATGAGAGTGTGAGAGACAACGTAGAGAGATATGAATGATGCGTACAAAAGCCAACAGTAAGAGAGAGACGGAGAAGGGATAGATATAGTAAGATATATAGAGGAGTTGGTAGAATGTTGTTGTTGGTTGGTCGTTCGAGGAGATGAAGTCGAACAAGTCACATCCGGGTTTAAGCCGCACCTGATTCCCTCCCAAACAGGAAATGTGCGGAGGCTGGGGCCTTGGCATTCATTACCAGCCACACCAATTATGAATCATGTGACTTAAGCGCCGAGAGTCATATCGGGTTAGCGTGGGCTGGACCTTCCAACTTAGACGCTGTAGTCTAGTCTATATACAGTTAGCCATATAGCTTCAGGAGTAATGATTATCCGAAGAGCCTTGTCCCAAATAGGAAAAGTCATAACAACTGCTCTTGTTCAGGGATCAGTTTGGGAGAGGAAATGTCTATACGCATCCACCTCCGGCGAGAAACATTCCGGACAAAACAAGACAGGCAAGGCTTCCTTTGAAACATAAAGCAGGAGGGAAATAAGTCATCACTCTGCCGGATTTATTCTCTCTAACCGTGTCCAATTGACCTTCTCTTAGCTATGCATCTCGTCTTCAGCTAGGTAATTCTTGGAAGCTTATTGTTTTCTTCTCCGTACTTTACCCCTGGTCCCTGATCTTCCAATCCGCCTGAACCATGGACCACAGCTATCCCACCCCAAAAGGTCCCAGTGGCATTCCACGGCCCATGTCAAGACTCCCACTGCCTACGCATTCTACCTCCTCCAAATCGATACGGCCGTCGCCGTCTCGCGAACGCCTACAAGCTGATTCCGGGTTAAACATAGAGAGATTGCGGAGACCTTCACAAGAACTATTTAAGAAACCCCCGCTGCCGTCTCCAGCTAAATCTCGAGAGAGTTCAAATGGCCCGAATGAGTATTCGTATAAATGGACCCCCAATTCAGGCGGTTCTGTGGCGGAAGATGAAGAGGAGGAGGATGACCGTGAAAGCAGGAGTAACAGAACAAGCATCTACACTCCCACAACTAAGTCTTCAAGACCCTCACTATCCGATCGGACTATCGAAACTATAGCCCAGATTCCTTCTTCACCGTCTCCTAGTAAAAAGAAATCGACGTTTTTTGCCCCCGAAAGCCCCATGGCACCCCCCTCTCGCCCGCCTTCTGTCACTAATAACCACCATTCACGCCCTCCATCCCGCCAGGATAGCGCCAATGGATCAGCTCCGCAATTCTCCTCCGCCATACGAACCGCATCCACACCTCGAACACCTTCTAGTGTCTCTAATATGCCCCAGCCAACATTCCTCAAGAGATCTGTTTCTATGTATCGAGAGTCCACCACGCGGTCCTCCATAAACGGTGCTGGTACTACCTCGTCAAACAATAGTAGCGTCTCTACGGCTCCACCAATATCAAAGAAAGAATCTAAAACCCCTACCGCTGGCCCACGAACCTCGTTTTATGGAGGCGCCAAAAGCATGTCAATAAGACAACCCAAAGCGCGCCCATCCCTAGGCCCCAACGCATTCGCACCCCAATTGAATAACGAAAATACGGGCAATGATGTTAAGAAGCCTGCGGCTAAAGCACCTGTCACAAAAGCACGGAAACCTTCCTCGGCGCTTTCTTCCAATCTCACCTCTCCAACATCTACCTCCTCAAAGAAATCGCCCAGAACTTCAGTGACGTCAGACGGTAATCCGTCTGATTTACCACCACGAGAACCAGAAACAAGAAAAACAGCAAAGTCATCAAGCGCTCTTAGAGAAACCATTGCCAAGGCGAAAGCTGCGAAAAAAGCCGCAATGGAAAATAATGCTAAAAATGGCCTGGGTGACGCTCTGGATCCCTCGCACGATCCCTTTGCTCAGCTGTCCAAAATTGAGCCTAATAAACGTGTATTGAAGAATAAGGCTGCCGCGGCAAGGACATCAGGTCATCTAAATATCGCTGCCATGGGGCTAAAGGAAATCCCAGATGAAGTATTGACTATGTATGATTTTGATCCAGAAAGCGAGGGCGAATGGTATGAGAGCGTTGATCTTATCAAATTTATCGCGGCGGACAATGAGTTTAAATCATTATCAGATGCTATATTCCCTGATGTTGATTTTAATACCATGGACACGGATGAAAATACCAAGGGATGCCAATTTGGTGGACTAGAAGTTCTAGATCTTCATGGCAACATACTTACTACTCTTCCCAAGGGTTTGCGAAGACTCCAACGACTGCGTTCTTTAAATCTTTCCCACAATCGGTTGGACGCGGAAGCTTTCGAAATCATTACTGAAATCTCAACACTAACTGACTTAAAACTAGCAAATAATAAGCTTGGAGGCAGCCTAACTTCAATTATTGGTGCTCTTTCTAAGCTTGAGGTGCTGGATCTCCGTGAGAACGGCCTCACTGAACTCCCGGATACTCTATCCGACCTCTCCTCATTGCGCGTTCTTACTGTTGCCGAAAACCAGTTGACTTCCATTCCATTTGAGGCTCTAAAGGCACTTCCCCTTGTCGAGCTCAATGCTCAGAAAAACCGCCTTCAGGGACATCTTATTCCAGCCTCAGTTACCCGCTTGGAAACTCTACAAGTTCTGAACGTGACGAACAATTCATTGGAAAGCCTTTCCCTCGCCGAAACCCTGGAGTTGCCCAACCTCCAGCAGCTATCCATAGATGCAAATCGCATCAAGGCTCTGCCAAATATCTCTACCTGGAAATCACTCCTTACCTTAACCGCGGAGGACAACTCTATCTCTAGCCTTCCGGAAGGTTTCTTAGAGCTCGAAAATATCAAAGTCGTCGATTTTACAGGCAACAATATAACCACGCTGGACGAGAAGCTTTCCCTGCTGGAAAACCTCTTCTCATTCCAAATAGCGAACAACCCGCTGCGAGAACGCAAATTCCTGACGATGGATACCGACGAATTGAAAAGAGTCCTACGCGGCCGCTGCGAACCCGACCAGCCCGAAGCTGAAGAAGAAGACGGCTCAGTCCAAACCGAATTCACCCTGGCCCCAGAGAGCCCTACACACGCCAACGCGTGGCGTATTAAATCCGGCGGCGTCCTCGACTTCTCTTCTACGGACTTAGCCGACCTCGACCCTGCAGAACTAGAACCCCTGCTCGCCTCTTCCACAGCGATAAAATGCCTGTATCTACACCACAACCGCTTCCACACTCTCCCCGTTGCCGGCCTCACCCTCATCTCCCATACCCTCACCGACCTAGACCTCTCCCACAACCCCCTTTCCTCCAGTCCCACCACGCCGCTTCTTACAACGCCTCTTTCCCTCCCAAGCCTCCAAAACCTCACCCTAAGCTCCACAGGCCTAACAACCCTCGAGGCCCTCCAACATCACCTCTCCGCCCCAAACCTCACTTTTCTCGACGTCTCCAACAACCGCCTCACCGGACCCCTCCCCCACATCCGACAAACCTACCCTGTCCTAATCACTTTCCTCGCCTCCGACAACCAGATCGACAGCTTGGAGTTCGAAGCTGTGCGCGGTTTACAGGTCCTGGACGTGAGTAATAATAGCATAGCGGCTTTGCCGCCTAGATTAGGATTGTTGGGGAGCGAGGGGTCTGCAGCGTCGGCGGCAGCAGCAGCAGGAAATAGCAAAGGTGGTGGAGGTGCTGCAGGCGGAACGACGTGTTTGCGCCGTTTGGATGTCGCGGGCAATTGTTTCCGTGTCCCGCGCTGGCAGGTTGTGTCGAAGGGGACGGAGGCGGTGTTGGAGTGGCTGAAGAACCGGATTACGGCGGAGGAGTTGAGGGAGTGGGGTGCTTTAGAGGAGGATGAGGATGGTGTTGTTGATTGAGTGGGATTTTATTTATTTAGAGACAAAAGAAGAACAAGGAATCCTCCGTGGAGATCCAGCGGGCTTGTACCATCACCATCTTACATTTACTTACCTTGTTCATGTAATATTTTTTCTTCCTTTTTTTTGAATATTTCTTATTTCTTTCCAATTATTTTATTCATTTTATGGTCCAGTCCACCCTTTTGTCTCCGTCTGTCTGCTCCGCTTCCTTTTCCTTTTGATCACCTGTCACAGGTGCGTTTTTTTCTCTACTGTATTATCTTTTTACTTTTCAGCCTTTACTTTGTAATTTTTATTGCTTGGGCCAAACTCGTCGTCCGATGTTGCCCATGAGAAACTCCGACGTGGAATCTTCCCAAGCGTGGAGCGATTATATTTTTTCTCATACCTCCTATTTCATTTACATGTTTGCATCTTTCGCGTCCTATTTTTCGTCGATCTATATATCCACCAACAGCTTAGATTTCTTCCTTTTTTGGGTTCTTCTTTTGTATTTTCATCCTTTTTTCGCCTCTTCCCTTCTTCACTTCCCCCCTCTATCGTCCCTGTTTTACTTTCTTCGACTGGGCATATTGCCCCTGTGCTGCCTAACTTTGCTCTGTTATTCCTTTTCGTCTTCATCTTCTTTATTTACTTATATATATAATCCCGTGTCTCCCATGTGTCTGTGTAAATAAAAGATACAAACCAGATGAAAATAATCAGATTAAATAGGATTCTTATGTATAAAAATAAACTGTGAACAGAATATTGCTTCATGTACTCTCTGGTCACTGAGACCAAAATCGTCATGCCCGCGTATTTTCCTCTCGTAGAAGACCTTAACGACATAGTTACCTGGGTAAATAGATAATCGTAATCTGAATCGAAATCCATTCTCAATTTCCAAACGTAAGACATAGTTACACATCACAAATATCGAGGTATCTATCAACTACATTTGCCCCATCTTCTTCGCACAGGGGTAGGGGGTATTCATACATTCGTTGCTAGCGGCCGCCGCAGCAATAAACGCTCTATGACCCCTCCGCCTTCGAACTCGTAATCCCGTCAATAACCCTCATCCAAGTGTCCGCCCATTTCGGAAACTTGTCTTCCCCACCGGCAATCTCCTTTTCGCCATTGGCATTTTCAATGAATGGCGACCGCGCCGCCTCCGCTGCTGAAAAGGCGCATTTGCAGAGTTGCTTGGTATACATGATCGCATTGTCGATGTCGTGATCATACAGGGACCCGGCGGCCTCGTCGACGAGGCTGGGCAGTTCTTTTAAATGTTGGAGAAGGCGGTTGAGTTGGGAGAGTTGGGTTGAGGAGAGTTGGGGGTTGGGCTGGTGGTTCTGTTCTTGGTCATTGGGTGTTGAGGAAGACGGGGAGGTTTTCGATTTTAGACGGTGGGATATTATTGCTGGATATATCTGGGCGATTGGGTTGAGGAGGCGGAGGAGATTCGATTTTTCAGATTGGAGGTTTGCGATGGAGCTGGTGGTTTCTTCGTCGTCGTTATTTTCGTCGTTGGCTTTGTCCTTTTCCTCCTCTTTTCCCTTACCCTCAAGTTTATCACCGTGATCCCAAAAGAGATCATCTTCGTCATCATCCCCATCCTCTTCCGGGTCCCACTCTTCCAGCTCCCTTATCCCATCCCTAACCAGCTCAAGATACTGCCTCGCCTTCCCCGCCACAAACCCCACAACCCCGCCCTCCGCAAACGACACCAACTGCTCACACGCCTTCCACAACCGCCCCGTACACGACATGACTTCGCCCTTCTGCTGCTCCGTCACCGTCACTCCCTTCCCCTCATCACCACTTCCACCGCCATTTGCGATCACCTTGACAACCCCAACCAAACTCCCAAACTCCCTCAACGCATCTTTAACCAGCAATTTCGCCTCAGCATGGAATGCCTGCGTGTATTCCGCCGGTACCGTGAGAAGGGCAGCGGTGACGAGGGAAGGGAGTATGGATTCGTTTACGGTGGAGAGAACGGTTATGAGCGCTGAAGGAGTGAAGGGGGTATTTACGGCTAGGAGAGAGAGTTTTGTTGTTTGAGCTTTGAGGGCTGCGGCGGAGGCGGAGAGGAGCGGGAGGGGCAGCGGGGCGGGGTTGTTGCTGTTGACATTGTTGGACTGGGATTCGGAGGGGGGTAGTGGGGTTGAGAGTGTTGAATTGAATTGGTCAGTGATAATGAGGGTTGCTCCCAGGATACCGGAAAGGGTTGGAGGCATTTTTTTTCACGTTTGCCTGGGAGGAGAGTAAAGAAAAGGAGGTAAAATTTATTTTGTCCGCTTTTAGGATTTGCTTAGTTGAGCGAAGAGCTGTTTGTGATCGTCCGAGATGTAAAAAATGTCAAGCAAGGGAGTGAGTCACGTGGGTACGCGGGCCCTAACCATACCGGAAAAAGGTAGACTTATTATACAATCAGATTATGGTTGTTTCACTGTGTCAATTGATAACACAGCTATCAAACTGTAAATCATAGTATAATAATAAATGCATACCGGAAAAAGGTAGACTTATTATACAATCAGATTATGGTTGTTTCACTGTGTCAATTGATAACACAGCTATCAAACTGTAAATCATAGTATAATAATAAATGAATCATGAAATCACAGTAAATAGATTATAAATAGAAAAAAATCATTATTATATTGACAGTGTCACTGATTTCTATCTATATAATCACTAATTATTAAAAACATCTTATTCAGCAGTATTATTCTTTATTAAAAATTATTTATAAAATTTCTCAGTTCATTTAATTTCTCTTAAAATATCTGAATTATATTTCTTTTATAGTTTTTATTCTCAGTTATATTCTGATTATCAATCATCTTATTAAATCTATAAATTATAATTGAAGTTTCTGAACTAGTTATTATCTGAAATACACTGCTATTAATTATATATTATTTAAAAGTAGAAGTTTCAGAGTGATTAGAAGCTGTATATTTAAAAATTTATATAATTATTAACTTCTGAATAAATTTAAAAGTTATTTCACTGACTTTAACTTACTATTTTATAAATCTGAGAACTCAGAACACTTATTAAAGTCAGAAGATTAAAAGAGAAGAGAGAGAGAGAATTAATAGTAATAATAGAGAAATTAGTAAGAATTATAAAGAGAAGAAAAAAGAGAGAATTATTACTATTAATAGATTTCTTATTACTACTACTTTTATTAATTATATTTTTAAGAAAATATTTTACAATTCTTTCAAATCAGTTTATTATTTTATATATATTAATAGTAATACAGTCTACTTTTTTCTTAATATTATTAATTAAGTTTATAAAATTCTTCATTACTGTTTTTTAACTTTTATAATAATTATTAATTAATTTCAAAATCTTCTGCTGAATGATAAACTTTATATTTTTAATATTTAATTTTATTTTTTTAATAATAATTTTCTTCTTCTTCACTGTAATTTTCTTTTTTTTAATATTTAATTTAACTCTTTTAATATTCAGTTTAATCTTTTCAATTTTAAGTTTAACTTTTTCAGTGATATTAACAGTTATATTCAGAGTTTTTAATATAATAATTATACTTTTTATTTTATTATTCTCTGCTTTTTATTGATAAGTCTTTATTTTTTTAATTTATTTAAAGAGTTTTTTTATTATATTTAATATAACTGATTTAATTATTTCTTTTATTACTATTACAGTAGAATGATAAAACTTATAAATTTAGATTAGATTTTTAATATTATCTTTAAATTCATTGAAATATATTATACAATCTTTTTTTTTATAATTACAGTTTAAGTATAACTTTATATTTTCTTTAACTTTGTTATAAATGATATCAATATAATAGAGAAATATATATAAAAT
>LDEV01001163.1:0-12566 GCA_001014755.1 Blastomyces silverae | reverse complement strand
CCGCCGGTCGGTGTCACCGATATTAGCAAGAAATATTGCCCCCGCATGGTCTGGATGGTTCAGCTTATGGGGCATATCCGTATTTCCATCGAGATCAACTCTACCATCACGGTTACTATCAGCCCGAATGTCAGCTCGAAAACCGAGAACATTACAACAAAACAAGGCTATCATCTGTTAGCAAGCTGGAAATGATCAGTCTCTATCATTTTCTTCCGTTTCTTACTCACCAAGTATTTGGAGCAAACTAAGTAGCCAATGCATGGTGTAGAAATGTAGGGGGAAATTAAGGCTATGGGTTATTAAAACAGAAAATATTGGAAACGGTGGATAAGGACAATGAAAAATTGATCATGACTGCTGGCTTTTATATCCTTCCTTTCATTGAAAATAGCCATTTCTCTTATATCATGTCCGTCGTTCCATCCGCAGATATGTTTCAGGGGCTGAGGAGAGCATGTTGGCCCACGCTAACCAAAATAGGGCAATATGAAGCAGGTCTATACTTCGATGGTGGAAACTTCACCACTCATCATAGTGTGAAAACAACAATGCTCTAGTATTGCATACAACAAATGGCCCCAAAACAGGCCGAATTTGAAATATTTCCACAAATTTGCCATGCGGACGAAAATGGATATCAATCTAGCGTAGGATAAAAGATGATAATCAGAGAAGCTTTCCTATATTGGTAAATTTCTCGTAAATAGACGTATAAACTTGGGCAATTGTTCTGCTGACCGGCCTGGGCCAGGCACACCTCTGCATCCAGAAGGGGGTAATATACTGCGCAGAAATGGGATATTCCAGGTCAAAAGGGTAACAAGTCAGCAGGCGGAGCTATTGGATGGCAGAACGCTGCATTTTATTAGTATTTCACTTTCTGGGTAACTCCAATAAGCCTTACATCGAAACCCTCACCTAATGACAGAGCGCGACTGGTGATTGCTTTGGGCTCGGCCGTGCATTAATGCCCTCAGCGTTGGTAAAAAATAGAGGTGCTCGCAGTTTAGCCTCGTGTCCAGTGATGTAATTGGAGTTTGTTGCCGGGGCAAACAGAGAAAAGGCGTGGAAAGTTAGTTGTATTGCTGAGCTGTCATTATTATACGCGGCATGCATCAGAGTCAACCTCATATTAATTGAAATAATTTGTTTTGTAGACGCCGCTCGAGCTCTTCATGGTGGGTTCGGCACAACCCTATTTATCGACCGTCCCTGGGTAAAGATACGAATGTCATATGTTGGTCCAACTTTCGTTTCCAACTTTCGTTTCCTCTTTTCTCCTTTTTTCTTTTTCCCTTTTTTTCCCCTTTGAAATATAATGATCATGGCTTCTCCAACCGCTTCAACTCAGAAATTGCCTTTACAATAACCTGAGCCAGCTCATCACCTTTGTTCCAGATTTCATCATGGGCCCCTTTCAGGTCATCAAGCAGAAGCACATTCCTAGTACGCCCTTGGCTGCCCGCCGCTCTCCACATCTCTAGCATTTTGGTCATAGCTCTTAGCTGTCCCATGTCGACTAATTCATCGGCTTCAGAATGAGCTAGCACAGCCAACCTGCCATTTACCCACCCACCTGCTATACCTTTTTGTCCTTCCACTTTGGCGGGCGAAACTCCATCCCATACATTTTCATCCGTACCAAAGGGAGCTTCGATGAATTCCTGGTAAACGGGAAACTCTTTAAAAGTGTCACGGAGGACACGCAAATCGTAGATGCCTTCCACACCCACTATTGTGATGGGCGGTTTTATATTCGGCCCGGTAGTCTCACTTCCAGTTGTTCCGGCGCTTAAAACACTTCCCATCACGGCTTGAAAAGCAAGGGTAGCGCCACAACTGTGTCCGACTAGAATATATCTTTCCCCAAACTGGAATTTAGCCTGTAAATACGCGATCGCATTTTGCACATCATTGAGATGATCAGGGTGAGTTGCACTCCGCAAATGGGTCGGCTCGGTGGCGGAGGGATCTTGGGGAAATTTGGGATGGGCAGTCAAACGATAATCGATTGACGCAAAGGCGGCAACTCCATGCAGGATTTGGGGGTCGTAGTTGGAAACAAGAGCCTCCAGAGTGGGCTCAAGAGAGGTGGACGTAATTTCTGGGTCGCGCCACGCGCCGCCGTGAATATAGCTTTGTTGATTCATACGATAAGCAAAATAGAATCGGAAGAGTTTAGACGATGCTTAGGTCGGAAGGAGCAGTGAGCGTACATGATCCAGACACTTGATGAAGGGTCGGTTTGCGAAAGAGGGCGGGGATAATACACAGATATATCCTGGAGGATACTCTCTTGCCCGTAGCGATGGCTCTCTCTCGAGAATCCTGAGCCATGACGAGATGCCATATTGAAATCGGTCACCTTCAGCGCGAAAGAACTAAATGACCAGAATAGGATAGCTTAAATATGAAAAATCGGCTTTGTCAAGGTTTGTTTGACCCGTGGACTCTGTCGTTGATATTTAGAGTTGACGATTTGAGTTTGAGTCGAAGCAACAGAGCCGCACCTCAGCCCAATATCACGCTAGTCCGGATCGGGATCAGCGTGCTTAAATTATTTGCGGCGTGCAAAACCCACACAAAACCAAGCAACGTCGACAAAGACCAGCGAACGAACGAACGAGTGAGATACTTGAACCGCAGAATCCACACGCTTTACTCTTAACTGTTATCTGATAGCTATCGTTGTCGCAAATATGGCGGAGTATGTATATTTCCCTCCGCGTTTTGTGGATTTTCACTAACTAGTCATAGAAAAGATGCAGCGCTCAGAGCGGTCCAGGTGGAGGCACTGGTAAGAAAAGAAATTTCGATATTGAGTCGGCGACGACGAGGCACGAATATGAAACTTACACATGATTCAGGTTGTCATGAAAATCATCAAACATAGCTCCCAGACTTTCCCTACCATCGCGACCGGATCACTTGTCGGAATGGATGTGCGGGGCGCCCTGCAAGTCACCAACTGCTTCCCCTTCCCAGTTGTGGATATCCCAACCGAGTCCCATTTCGATAATACTTCCCAAAATTCGGCTGCTGTTGCTCCGCGCGCAAAGGCGAACACAGTTTATCAAACGGAAATGATCAAAATGCTGCGGGAAGTGAACATAGATGCCAATAATGTCGGATGGTACACGAGTGCGAACATGGGGAACTTCGTCAATCTGAACGTCATCGAGAATCAGTATTACTATCAGAAAGAACTCAATGAGCGGACAGTGGCATTAGTTCATGACATCAGCCGTAGTTCTCAGGGCGCTTTGGCCCTCAGAGCTTTTAGGCTATCACCTCAGTTTATGGCTGCATTCAAGGAGAACAAGTTCACCGGCGAACAGTACGATACCATGCCTACCCTTTTCATAGGACTATAAATTCAGGAGTAGCTAACGCTTATTTTCTACCCATCACAGGCTCCAGAAATCGAACCTTCGATACCAAGACATCTTCGTCGAGCTCCCCGTTCACATTCACAATTCCCACCTTCTCACATCCTACCTCCACCAACTCCCAACGCCCACTCCTTCGGAGCCCTTGGATTTCCCACAATCACTTGAGGCTCTGACCTCTGGACCTTACTCGTCGTCTTCGCTGTTATCTCCCAACTTCGACAGCCTTTCTCTGAGCATTGACCCATTCTTGGAGAAGAACTGCGACCTGCTCCTCGAAAGCATTGAAACTCACCACACTGAAAACAACAACTTCCAATTCTATCAACGATCTCTTGCCCGCGAGCAAGCCAAGATTACACAGTGGCAGACCAAGCGCAAGGCCGAGAATGCCACGCGTGCGCAGCTGAAGCAGCCCCTTCTGCCAGAGGATGAGTGGCAACGACTGTTCAAACTTCCCCAGGAACCCAGCAGATTAGAGACATTGCTGAATACCAAGCAAGTGGAGCAATATTCACGACAAATCGACGGCTTCGTGGCTGCGACGACAGGGAAGATGTTCGCCGTCAAAGGCAATCTGCTCCCAGGTGAATCTCAGGTTTAAGCTTTGTGACTCTGGCTTTTGAACCTACCAATTTTTTTTTTCCTTGTGACGACGGGAGGAAGTTTTAATCTACGAAACTTTTATTTTTCGTGATTTCGGGGAACAAAAGATACAAATGCTTTATGGGTCTTGAATTGCATGATCGTATGGCGTAGCGGTTGGAACATTCCTTGTGTATCTTTGCTTTCAGTTTCCCTTGCTCTTTGAGATGGTTAATTATGAGGTCTTGTACTTGTTTGATACATATTTCCTCTAGATTACCCTATATGATTCTAGTTTTTTATTCCTTTATTTTAATCTGCTTAACTACTTGTTACGGGACCATCTAGATGAGGATGACTCTATCATAGAGTGTTCTTGTGAAGTTTATTGAACTGAGTGTGGAAGAACAAGCCTGAGTGTTGTAAATTGCACAGATAAATTGCACAGATAAATTGCACAGATAATTGAGCTATGTAAAGAGATTAAGCACGAAACATTACCATATGCATATATTTCAGCTTCTATTATCTGCCTAGTATCACCAGGTCTTTGTCTACCTAGGCACTGGTGTGATATCTACCTGAGACACAGCTTTTATGATCTCAAGGAGAAACAAATAATGTCAGGATAAACAAATGCTCATTGCGTATTTAGACAGTTCAGGTACAGAGAAGAAATCCTAAGCCAGGAAACAGAAGCCCCATAATATGCCCTGCCAATCTTGATCTCATCCTAACCTGCCCAATGATTGCCCCGCCAAAATCCATATAATGCACAATAAACCGGGCCGAGCCTGACCTCCCGACCTCCCGACCGACCTCCAGATGATAATGCAATATGGACATGCCCAAGCATACCACAATACCTACTTGCCATATATAATTTGAACCAAGAAATAAAGTATTGAGGAATTGGGGAGTGAAGAAAGTGAGATATTCGTGAGTTGTGGATGGAAGGAAATAACGAATGTAAATAGCCAATAGACGGAGTATATGCGAATAAAAGCGAGAATAAGGACAATGAAACGGGGATAAAGAAAAAGTAAAAAAAAACGCAACAGAGAGGAAAGGCATAACATCATATATATACGTTAGCAAGGGATATCTGGGGGGGATTTGTGCCAAAGTGGGTTAAACCGGCTAAGAAGAGGTACTCCGTGTTGCAGAAGGAAAAAGGCAAACGCCAAAAACAACGATTCGACCAAAAACAAAGCCCAGCCGATCGACTGGCTGCATTACTCTGCCTTGATTGGCTGATTCGAGCATGAAATGCAATGGAAAGTGGGAATCCAAAAATAAAGCAGAAGAACAAGAAAAAAAAAAAAAACCCAACTTAGGAAAACCACATATCGGACGCAAAACCCTGGGCAAACAATCCAAAATTCATAATACATAAAATGACATAAACCGTATGACAGAAACCCTCCATTATTAAAAGTAAATGCCGCGTCGAAAACGAGGAATGGCACACCTCGGAGATAATGCAGTTCTGTACCCGGCCGCACCTAAGCGGCTGCATTGCCCGCATCTGTTGCGGCAACACGCACTCGCGTAACTCAAAACACCAATAAGAAAATTCGAGAACCAGGTCGATTTTCAGAGAGAAACTAGCTTCCATCTGTTTCAACCCGAATTTGCGAAAGGACACATCTACAAATTCGTAATTTTCTTGAACCAGCTAGATCGTTTCGGGGCGCCATTGGCATACGATGAATGGCGATGGTAGTCGGAAGCATAACGATCGCCATAGCGGTCACCCTCCCCACTACCCTCACTGCTCTTGAGAGGTTCGCGTACCGAATGCCGGAGTTCGTGACGCCTGGCTCGCGGTTCTGTAGCTTCGGCATCATCGACGCCGTTGTACTTGGAGTGTCGTCGCGCCTTGCGGCGGGCAGAGCGTCTTGCTTCCTCCTCAGATGATAAGGAGTGGACGTGAGGATCTCCCGGAGGGGCGGGGACGTCGATCACGGTGGGGACGATAGGAGGCGCTTCGGGGGGGTCAGTCAATTGGGAATTTAACCATGATGACGTTTTATCCTTGCCTGCACCCGCTATTCCAGGATAGGGTACATTGGAAGCACGGCGTGAGGAGTGACCGTTGCGAGAAGTGTAATACTCTTCTCCTGGTAAGACGGTAGACTTTCGCCGTCGAGATTTGGCAGCTTCATCACCAGATCGATGGGAGCGATGTCGACGATGATCTGTAGCGTATTCATCATGAGAGTATTTATCTCGTGGTTTGTCTGTATACGATCGATGGCGTTCCGATCTTACTCGTCTCCCGTCTTCCTCAAATTCCTCTGCCTCTCGTGCGCGGCGTCTCGCTTCCATTTGCCGAATTTCTTCTTCACGTTGCTGTTCCTCCAATAGCCTTGCAGCCCGGCGAGCTCTCTTCTCCTCGCGATGTCGTTGTTCTCGCTCTTCGTCTTCTTTAGCTCGCCTTTCCCGTGCTTCACGAATCCTGGCTCTTTCAGCTTCTCGTCTCTTAGCGCGCCGCTCCTCAGCTTCTCTCTCCTCAGCCTCTCGAGCCTCTTGTTCGGCGTACTTTGACAAACGTCGAGCTCTTCTTTCCGCTCTTCGAGCTTCAGCATCCTCCGCCTCCGTTGTGGGTGCTGCATCCGTAGTGAAGCCTTCGCCATCTGTCTCCACTTTAGTTGATCGTCGCTTCTCTCGTCGAGCACGACGGGCATATTCTTTGTCTATTTCTGCAGATTTTCTCAAATCTTCTTCACGATAAGACCGTGACCGAGAGTGCTCTGGTGGTGGTGGTGGCGCCGCAGGTTTGCGAAATGAGCCAAACAGGCCTAACAAACCCTCCGATTTTTTCGGTGTCGCGGTAGTGTTGGAGCGTTTCAAATTTGCGCGCTCTTTAGGAGGGTCGATCACAAATGCTAAATCCTCAGGGCCAGATACTACCTCTGGACGACTTGAGGGGCCTGGTTCAACCATCACAATGTCATCGTCCGCACTTCTAGGTTTTGGCTGCTGGTAGTACACAAAGTCCTCTATTAGCGCAATTTGGTCGTTTCACACTAACTGCAGGTGTAAAGGAAAATTTGGAGAGAATTCAAACTACACACCTCACGTTTAGATTTACGACGACGAGATTTCGAATCCACTGGGGAGTCTTTTGGCGAGGCTGCTTCGGGTTCATCCCCTCCATTGACCATAACCAAGTCATCGTCATCGTCGATCGCATACGGG
Organism: Blastomyces silverae; assembly: GCA_001014755.1. NCBI lineage: Eukaryota > Fungi > Ascomycota > Eurotiomycetes > Onygenales > Ajellomycetaceae > Blastomyces > Blastomyces silverae. The sequence continues at coordinate 5,385 of LDEV01001163.1, read as the reverse complement.
TCAGGAGCTCCTAGAAAGGAAAGGTAAGAAACATGCATTGCGTTAAAACAGATTTGAATAAGAGGTGCAACTTACTGGAGGCGCGCTTCTTGCCATTGGGGTCTTTTCTCCGAGTTTTGGTGCCGTTCACACCCATGACCTTCGCTGCCTTCCCGGACATTTCCGCATGGCCGCCATTCGGAGAAAGAATACCTGAGTCATCAATGTCAATAGAAGGGCGTCTTGAGCTATGCCTCGACGCTGAGGCGCCATTTTGTTTCGTTGACTTGGTTCTGACGGGTGGCGCACCTCCCATCATGAAGTTGGAGAAACTCATGCCTCTGCTGTGTCGCGGCCGAGCAGCAGTGCTATTGCGTTTCTCGTCAGAACCAGATGACTTTTCGACATCCTTTTCTGCATCTGCAGGCTTTTCCTTTTTAGAAGACATGGATTTAGACCTGGACATCGCAGGAGGCTTCTCCTTTGGCTTCTTCCCAGAAGGGGATGAAGGACCGGCGTCGTCCTTTGCCTTTGTTTCTTTCTTCACAGGTTTCTTGGGAGCAGCGCCCCAAAATCCCCATGAAGCAGCTCCGGCTGTTCGTTCAACCCGAGGACGCTCCTTTTTGACAGGTTTCGCTGTCGCGCGATCGGGGGGAGCTTCAGCGTCTTTGTTTTCATCGGGAGGGGCGGGGCCCGGGGGAGGTGGAGGGGGAGTTGCCATTTCATCCACTACAACCGCCTTCACAGGGGAAGCTCTCTTGATTTTCTTTGAAGCCTTCACCGGCCGCGATTGCACGGGTGTTGGTTCAGGAGGAGGAGCCAAATCAACAATCTCGATTAGTTCGTCCTCATATGCGCCCGGGAAACTACCAGGAACCGAATCGCGTGGAGTACTCGATTCGTCGAGCAGCGTGGCAGTAGCGGCCGCAGTAGCGCTCTTTTTCTTTGACGTGGAATTACTTGGCACCGTTGATGATTTTGTTTTTGATGAAACTGATGCCCTTTTGGATGGGGGTGGGTCATTTGCGACTGGCTCTACGGTCGGCTTGCGCTCAAGTGGGGAAGCTGGCTGCTGGGGAACAGCAGTTTGCGCAGCAGCCTTTTCTTTCGCCTTAAGCCTCTCCTTTTCCTTGATCGCTTCTTTTTCTCGCTTTTTACTCTCTTCAAGTAATTTAATCCGCTCCGCGACTGATGTTTTGCTGGTAACTTTAATGCCAGCCGTCGATGTCGTCGTGGTCCTCGTTGTTGGCGCGCTTGGCGCGGTTGCTTTGTCAGCTCCCGTAGCGCTAGCCGCTTCCAGCTCGCCAATATCAACCAGCAGATTGTCTGCATTGCTTCCTTTTTTTCCCTTTGCGCTTCCTTTAGTTTCCTCAACGGCAAGTTTATCTTTGGTCGCTTCTATAGATTGTTTATTTGCTTCCTCCTTTGCTTTGGAGGTCTTTGACTTGGTGAGGGGAGTAGTCGTAGCCGTTCCAAAACTGCCTCCCCAGAAGCTTTTTGCTGTCTTGGCTGCACTAACCTCGACCACGGGTTCCTCCTTTTCTTTGAGCTCATCTGTAACGTCCACAACTTCAAACCCTCTGGATTTGGACCTGGTTGATTTACTGTCCTCAACTTTAGATGATTTCGACGTGGTTGTGGTTGTGCGAGAGAGAGATGTTTTCTTGGTTTTCGTGGTCTTGGCTCCGGAACCAGTGAATGCGCCCCACGTATCGATGCCCTCGACGTCAACCGCAGCCGGTTCGGGTTCAAGATCCTGAGCTGGTGGTGTTGGAGCAGGTGGCGGTGGCTCGTTGGTGTCTTTTCCTTTCTTACCCTTCTTTTTATCTGCAGCTGCTCCCCACATACCCCATGAGTTGTCATCAAGAGCTGGAGACCTGACCAGATCTGTAGAAACAGCATTTGCAGCGTTGTTGTCATTAGATTCGGCGGCTGCAGCAGCTTGCTTCTTAGCCTCCCTCTCCTTCTTTCGCCTCTCCTTCGTAGTAAGGCCGGCCCAAGGATCCACTTCTTCAGCTTGAACGAGGGGTTCAGGGTCAACTTTTGGTGGTTCAGGTTCAGGCTCAGGTTCAGGCTCGGGCTCGGGTTCAACGACTTTGCTCTTCTTGCCCTTTTTATCCTTCGTACTCTTTGATGCTCCCCAAATTCCCCAGCTATCGTCAGCTGGAGGTTCAGGCGCTTCTGGAACAGGAGGGGGTGGAGGTGGTTCTTCAGTAGCCTTCGCCGCCTTCTTTTTGCTTTTCTTACTGGTAGTGGCAGTGTTGGCCCAGCCAAGAAGTTCGTCATCTACGACGGCAGTGGCTTTTTCGGGTTCTGGCTCTATCGGTGTTTCTTCAGCGATAGGGTCCTGTTTCCCTTTCTTGTCCTTCTTGTCCTTCTTACTTCCCTTCGTGCCGAACCAGTCGTCAACGGCATCGATTGAGGTGGCCTCGGTGACAGCAGGTGCCTCAGGCACAATGTTCGATTCTTCAACAACGGTTGCCTTCTTTTTCTTATCCTTCTTGCCTCCGAAACCCCATCCGCTGAGACCCCAGCCATCACCACCGGCGCCTGAGCCTCCACTAGCCTTAGAAGTCTTTGAATCAACCTTGGTAACTTTGCCGCCATCGCCTAAGTCATCATTAAGCCAATCAAGATCGTCTCCTGCAGGAGTAGGTTCGGGCACAGGAACCTCTTCGGTCTTGGCCGTTTTGCTTTTCTTTTTGTTCTTTTTCGACGTCCCCGTGTCCCAGATGTCTGCTTCAGCGACTGGGGCTGGTTCCTCCACCTTGGGTGGCGCCTCTTCTACAACTGCACCCTTCTTAGCCTTCTTACTTTTTTTCGTAGTGGCAGCGGTGAATCCCCAACCATCAATGGGATCAGCTTCTGGCTTTGCTTCTGGTTCGGGCTCCGGTGTGGGCTCAGGGACTGGTTCCGGGACTGGTTCCTCTACCACGGTCCCTTTCTTGCCTTTCTTCTTCTTCGTAGTTGTCGAAAACGCACTCCAATTCTCAAGGGGATCGGCTTCTGGCTTTGCTTCTGGTTCAGGCTCCGGTGTGGGCTCAGGGACTGGCTCCGGGACTGTTTCCTCTACCACGACTCCTTTCTTGCCTTTCTTCTTCTTCGTAGTTGTCGAAAACGCACTCCAATTCTCAAGGGGATCGGCTTCTGGCTTTGCTTCTGGTTCAGGCTCCGGTGTGGGCTCAGGGACTGGCTCCGGGACTGTTTCCTCTACCACGACTCCTTTCTTGCCTTTCTTCTTCTTCGTAGTTGTCGAAAACGCACTCCAATTCTCAAGGGGATCGGCTTCTGGCTTTGCTTCTGGTTCAGGCTCCGGTGTGGGCTCAGGGACTGGCTCCGGGACTGTTTCCTCTACCACGACTCCTTTCTTGCCTTTCTTCTTCTTCGTAGTTGTCGAAAACGCACTCCAATTCTCAAGGGGATCGGCTTCTGGCTTTGCTTCTGGTTCAGGCTCCGGTGTGGGCTCAGGGACTGGCTCCGGGACTGTTTCCTCTACCACGACTCCTTTCTTGCCTTTCTTCTTCTTCGTAGTTGTCGAAAACGCACTCCAATTCTCAAGGGGATCGGCTTCTGGCTTTGCTTCTGGTTCAGGCTCCGGTGTGGGCTCAGGGACTGGCTCCGGGACTGTTTCCTCTACCACGACTCCTTTCTTGCCTTTCTTCTTCTTCGTAGTTGTCGAAAACGCACTCCAATTCTCAAGGGGATCGGCTTCTGGCTTTGCTTCTGGTTCAGGCTCCGGTGTGGGCTCAGGGACTGGCTCCGGGACTGTTTCCTCTACCACGACTCCTTTCTTGCCTTTCTTCTTCTTCGTAGTTGTCGAAAACGCACTCCAATTCTCAAGGGGATCGGCTTCTGGCTTTGCTTCTGGTTCGGGCTCCGGTGTGGGCTCAGGGACTGGCTCTGAGACCGGTTCCTCTACCACGGCTCCTTTCTTGCCTTTCTTCTTCTTCGTGGTTGTCGTAAACGCACTCCAATCCTCAAGGGGATCAGCTTCTGGCTTTACTTCCGGTTCAGGCTCCGGTGTGGGCTCACGGACTGGTTCCGGGACTGGTTCTTCTACCACGGCCCCTTTCTTGCCCTTCTTCTTCTTCGTCGTTGTCGTAAACCCACCCCAATCAACAGGGTCCGGTTGAGGTTCAGGCTCAGGTGGAGGAGGCGGTGGTTCCTCAACTAGCTTTTCTTCTTCCACGGCGGCAACTACGGCTCCTTTCTTGCCCTTCTTTTTCTTTCCTGCCGGTGCCCCCCAACCCCAATCGTTCTCCGGCTCTGCTTTCGGCTCTGGTTCAGGCTCCGGAACAGGGTCAGGTACCTTTTCCTCCGGTGGTTCTTCGGTAATACCCTTATTTTTCTTCTTCTTCTCTTTCTTACTTGGGATAGAAGCCCAAGTATCCTCAACGACAGGTTCAGGCGGTGGATCGGGCTCCTTGGGAGGTTCTTCGGCAGTTTTCCCTTTTGACTTCTTACTTTTCTTTCCCATTGCACCCCAGGGATTATCCTCAGTTGCGGGTTCGGGTGCAGGTTCAGGTTCAGGTTCTGGCTCCGGTGGTGTTTCCTCAATAGCACCGAAAGGATTTGTCCCCTTTTTCTTCTTGGTTTTCTTCGCTGGTGTCGACCAGGAATTCCATTCATCTACAGGAGCAGCCTCCGGAGCTGGGTCGGGATCGGGAGCTGGTTCTTCGGCAATACCAGCAGAGCCCTTTTTCTTCTTCTCCTCGGTGTTTCCATCGCCCAAGTCGCCCAAGTCGAAGTTATTAGTTGTTGCATTCTTTTTCTTCCCCTTTTTCCCAACGGGAGCCCATGCATCCATGGTATCAGCGCCATCATCATCCTTCTTCTCGTCGGTTGCCTGGGTATCGCCAAGACTCAGGTCAATGTTGCCGGTATTCCAACTAGTTCCCCAGCCGCCAAAGCTGAATCCGGCTTTGCCAGTATCACCGCCGCCGTCTAAAGAAAAATCCAACTGCGGAGGTTCGTCATCTAGATTTATAACCTGAAAAGAGCTCGGGGCAGGCTCTTCAGGGGCAGGAGGATCCGCAGCCTTTTAGAAGTGCCGTCAGTAATGACCAGGCCGCGAGTTACCAAGGGTTGTACTTACCTTGTTCTTCTTGCCCTTTTTCTTCTTCGTTGTCGCGGTAAATCCGCCCCAGTCATCTTCCGCATTAGCCTCGGGTACATCGTCAGCCCAGCTGAGCGAATTCCCTGCATTATCAGCGGCAGCGGCTGCAGCTGCGGCTGCTGCTTCCTCTTCTTCCTTCGCTTTGCGCTCCTCCTCTTCTTCCTTTGCTTTGCGCTCCTCTTCCTCTTTGCGCTTCTTCTCTTCCTCCTCTTCCTCTTTCTTCTTATTCTTCTTCTTATTCTTCTTCTTACTACCGCCAACATCCCAACCATCGTCATCGTCCCCTGCCC